>CAAKHD010003222.1:50433-67938 GCA_901007705.1 Fistularia tabacaria | reverse complement strand
ACACGAACGCTCTTCCGATCTCAGGGAGGCTGAGGAGTGTGATCTCCCTATAGCTGGAGCACACCCTCCGATCCTCCTTTTTAAAAAGGGTGATCACCACCCCAGTCTGCCAGTCCAGCGGCACTGTCCCCGACGTCCACGCAATGCTGCAGAGGCGTATCAGCCAGGACAGCCCTTCAGCATCCAGAGCCTTGAGGAACCCAGGGTGGACCTCATCCACTCCCGGGGCCCCGCTGCCGAAGAGCTTTTTGACGACTTCAGCAACTTCAGTACCTGAGATAGGCAAACCCCCTCCTGGGTCCCCTGACTCTGCTTCCTCATTGGAAGGCATTTCGATGGGATTGAGGAGGTCTGAGAAGTATTCCTGCCACCGGTCTACAACGTCCCACATTGAGGTCAGTAGCGCCCCGCTCTCACTGACACAGTGTTGAGGGAGCACTGCTTCCTTCCCCTGAGATGCCGGATGGTGGACCAGAATCTCCTCTAACGCCCAAGTTTTTGCTTCGGTAACCGCTGAAGCCAAATGCCGCAGGCCAAAAGGGCCTGATAGGACTCCCTCTCAATATCACAGCATCCCTCACCACTGGGGTCCACCAGCGGGTTAGAGGGTTACCGCCCCGACAGGCGCTGACCGCTTTACAGCCGCAACTCTGGACTGCTGCCTCAACAATGGAAGCGCAGAACATGCCCAATTCAGACTCAATTTCCCCTGCCTCCCTCGGGACGTGGTTGTAGCACTGCTGTAGCTGGGAGTTGAAACTCCTTCTGACAAGGGACTCTGCCAGACGTTACCAGCAGACCCTCAAATTACGCTTGGGTCTGCCAGGTCTGACCGGCATCCACCCCCACCACTGGAGCCAGCTCACCACTAGGTGGTGATTAGTTGACAGTTCCACCCCTCTCTTCCCCCTTGTGTCCAGGACATGTGACCAAAAGTCCGACTGTACGACCACAAGGTCGATCAAAGAACTGTGGCCTAAGGTGCGTTGGTGCCAATTGCACATATGGACACCTTTATGCTTGAACATGGTGTTTGTTATAGACAATCCGTAACAAGCACAGAAGTCCAATAACAAAACACGGCTCAGGTTCAGATCAGGGGGGCTGTTCCTCCCAATCACGCCCTTCCAAGTCACACTGTCATTGCCCACGTGAGCGTTGAACTCTCCCAGTAGAACGAGGCAGTCCCCAGAAGGAGTGCTCTCTAGCAGCCCCTCTAAGGACCCCAAGAAAGGTCGGTATACTGAACTGCTTTTGGGTGCATAGCCACAAAGAACAGTCAGAACCCATCCACCCACCTGAAGGCGAAGGGAGGCTACCCTCTCGTCCACCAGGTTGAACCCCAACATGCTGGCCCCGAGTCAAGGGGCAATCAATATGCCCACTCCTGCCCGGCGTCTCTCACCAGGGGCAACTCCAGAGTCGAAAAGAGTCCAGCCCCTCTTGAGAGGCCTGGTTACAGACCCCACACTGTGAATCGGGGTTAGTCCAACTTTATCTAGTCGTAATCTCTCGGCCTCGCGCAACAGCTCGGGCTCCTTCCCCGCCGGAGAGCTGACATTCCATGTCCCTTGAGCCAGCTTCTGTAGCCAAGGATTGGACCGCCAAGGTTCCCCACCCCGGACACTGCACCCAACTCCCTTGGCTCTTCCTGTGGCTGATGAGCCCAGGAGAAGGGGGACCCATGTTGTCCCTTCGGGCTGTGCCCGGCCGAGCCCCTTGGGTGAAGGCCTGGCCACAGGTGCTCGCCATCGAGGGGTATGAAGCCTCCGACAACATAGCTCCCAGGATCACTGGGACACGCAAACCTCTCCACCACGATCAGGTGGCAGCTCAAGGAGGGGTTGCCAGGGTTGCTACTCCTTTCTGTTAAAAGGAGTCCGTCTCGGTACTTCTAGCTCCTGATGAGGACAGGCGAACTACTTCCTCTCCCACCAACACGACCTGGCCTCGGATAAGCATTGAATAATAACAATAAAAATAACAATAATAAAACTAATAAAAAATAGAAACACAGCTGAAATAGGTAGCTTGGGTCTTTGGTGAAATTATGTGATTTAAATAAATATCTCCAGCCGTGCAGATTTGCAGCATTCCAAAGCTACAACCTTAAGAGTTCAAACATTTGAAACATATTACCTTTTTAGATGACAAAAGTCCATTCGATGACTTGTTGTCGTTTCACAACAATCAACAAAGAGGTGAGAGTCAAGTGAATCATAATGAATGAAAGTGTGAAAGTTCATTCCATTTGCACTTCAAGCCTATGGTTTCTGGTTTATCATTGTATTGATATTTGACATCAGTCTGAGTTACAATTTATGTTTTAAAAAGAAATCCCTCTTAAGACCTTTTCTTGAGTTTGATTAAGTTTTTCCTTTTAATCAAGCTGCGGAAACAAGCTGTGTACAACAGTACACAAAAATAATCATTAGAATCAGGATTCTGACAGTAAACTGTCAGCCGGTTGATGCCCTTTGGTGTGGAATGAATGAAAGAGGAAACAACAGTCTGGCAGTGCAGACACGGAAACTCTAATTTTCTGCAACAGCTAAATCCTAATTTAGACACATGCAAATAAATTGCCATTCTCTTTTGACAGTTTTCTGAAATATTTGCTTTATGTGATGCATTAACAGTGACTGTTGCACCTCCAGGCCTTCCAACTCTGTTCATAAAAAGAAACACATGTTTATATTAAGTTATTCAGAAATGTTCTGGGGCAACATGCTTTGCCCCAAGGCGCCCAAAATCTTGACAGAATCTTTTCCAGTATTTGAAAGGATTCATGAGAAGAGCTGTCAGATTATAAGGTAGGGCCCAGTTCATACAACATAAAGTTTGTCCAAATGCATGAAAAACAAGTTTGGCGGCTGACCATGGTATTTTCTTACTTTAAAAGTGATTTCAAATTATTCATCCATGAATGAAAAAACAAAAACCAAACGAAAAATCTGACTTATAACTGTTTTATATGAATAAATATATATTTCAGAAAAGTCATTACACATAAATATTACATGAGTATAATAGAGCAGAAATTGGAATTAAGCACATTCTCGACAATCTCCACTGATATGGAGTTCTTATCGTATCTTATCTTATTTAGCTTTATCCCAAACACTTTAAATCAAAAGCTGAATGACCTGACCTTCTGAACTAATATTTCCAATAAACTCTGACTGAGTTTGTTGCAGCTATGCAAACTGACTTCTCACAGGAAATAACAGCTGTGTCCATCAGGATCTGCATCCCAAAATAAGAGAAAAATTAAAATGAAAAAAAATTAAATTAACTTAATTAAATTAATTAAAACTCAGCCCTAAAGCTTCTCTCAGCCTCACAGCGAGGGGGCATTCTTTTCCAGAGTCCCAGTCATTGAAGCTAATTTCTCGTAAAACCACAACTTCTTCCTTTTTGAAATTCCAGTTCCTTCAATCAATTAAAACACGATACAGCACTACAAAATACTGTATATGAAACTACAGATTTTGAAGCTCCATGTTGTATCAGCTCAAATGTTTTAATTTCAGAAAAGAAACATAACACAGAATAAAGCAGAAAATAATTATAAAATCCTTTTTAAGAGCAAATCTTGGATGCTGAGCATATTAAGACATGATGGATTAGCCTGACCTTTGTTTTAGTGGAAGTATGTTGCAGTTCTCATTTTTCAACCACTATTTTAACCAGTTGAAAAATCAACTATTTTACAAGGGGACATCAAACTTACTTTACTGATCTCTTTAAACTGATGTAACACAGCTCTTTCCACATGGAGAGGATGCTTCTAGATATTGACATCTGAATATTTTTGTCACTTCCTACCTCTTTCCCAGAATCACTACTCTGTTTTGTTGTGCTTGCTGCCAAAGAGGAAACCGTCACAGTGAAGGACTTTATGACAGTTCCTGCAGTGGACAGAATTCACAATGGAGACAAAAAACAGGGGCAAATACAACCGATAGTAAACAAGAGGTTGTCTGATGTAGGTTGAGGTCTTTCACTCCAGCTATTTGTAACTCTTGTCAGAGATTGTAAGATGCATGCTGTGCATGTGATGCATATTGTAATCATATAACAAATCCAAAGCAATGTCTGTTGGGATTGTGGGTAAAATACTAAAAAATAAAGCTATTATGCCGTCAAAGGAGGCTGTAACTTCACACAGGCACTTTGTTCTTCTGGCTTTATTTCTCAGCATTGGTAAAATATAACATACAACTCCAAAGTATGTGTTGGTACAAATGAGTATCTCATTAATACAGTCTCAGGGGGGCACAAGCCTGTGTCTTTCCGAGTCGGTCCTAAGCCCTAGAAAAATGCAGAGGGCTACGCCAAGAAGGACATCCGGTGTAAAACTTATGCCAAAAAACAACTACATGAATCAAATGAGTCACTTCCATACCAGATCTGTTGAGGCCTGGATCAAAGACCACCATTGGTGCGAATAACCTACAGGGTACCAGTGGAAATTGGGATACTGTGGGTTAAAGAGGGAGAGGAGGATCACATGTTCAAAAGCAAAGAGGGAAGACAAAGGGCAAGTGTATGAGACTTCGAGTAGGGTCTTTGAATATTGAGACAATGACAGAAAAAGCAAGAGAGTTGGTTGACATGATGCAGAGAAGGAAGTTGGATTTACTGTGTGTCCAGGTGTGGAAAGGTAGCAAGGCAAGAAACAGATTTTAAGTTGTATTATCATGGTATTGATAGGTTTGAGTTACATGAGGTGATGCACAATATCCCCAGTGTCGAGTGAGTGGTTATTGTTGCAGACTTCAATGGACATGTTGGTGCAAGAAATAGAGGTCTCGAAGAAGTCTTGGGCAGGTTTGGAATCCAGGATAGGAACACATAGGGACAGATGGTGGTAGACTTTGCAAAATGGATGGAAATGGGTGTGGTGAATACCTTTTTCCAGAAGAGACAGGACCATAGGGTAATTTTTCTGTGGAGTTTCTCAGTAATCCAGGTCATGGTTAATTCTTGTCAAAATATTCTTCTCGTAGCAACTCCACTTGATTTTCTTTTCTTGAAGGAGTTTCACCTCTCATCCGAGAGGCTTCTTCGGTGCAAATATTGGGTAACTCAGTACCACATCATTTACCACACTCCAAACTGATATGTTTCAACACTTTCCACGTATTCGGAATGCCTACCCATTTGTATAATTACAAGGAAATCTTAACCTTCTTGGCATGCGCTTTGCATGAACCTCACCTTATTTTATCCCACCGATGATAAAGTTACAGTTACAGTTAGTTCTCAGTTACTGAGAAGAGCTCTAAAGTTACAGTTCTCAGTTACAGGTTATAACTTCAGGATGGTAAAGTTAAGCTGATTTTTTCCAGTTAATATCAATGTAAGGAACTGATCTGTCACATTTTGAGGTTCTGAGTTAGTGCTATTGTTCAGAGTCAGATACTGTTTAATTTCCTTCTAAGTTCAGGTCTATATTACGGTTTGTATCTGAGTATTTATAATAGCAGCAATTTCCTGTCAGAATTATTTTTGTGTTTCACCTCACAGTAATCTTTTCTTTGAACAACTCTTATTGGCCTCACATTCAAATTTAGAAAAGCATCCAGGCTCAGAATAAAAACAGAACTTCATCTGACTAATTATTCTATCGCCCAATGCCTGCAGGGTCCATCCCTATGGCAAAAGGTATTTTCACCACTCAACAAGTTTATATTGTCCATTTTGTCATGAATAGATGGAGGAACAGAAGTGAAAATTTTTTTTTCAATACAGCGCTGTTTTTTTTTCAGTTTCATTTATCCACCGATCTTTTTTGCACAAAAATATGTACAAAAACTGGAAATAATCCTAAAAGCTCATCTGAAGACTCCCTGTTGTCTCATAAGTAAAAAAAAATGAAATAAAGCAGGACTGGATGGAACAGTTAATTTGATTGACTGCTTTGACATTATTGGCTTTATCAAAAACATCTTCCCCTGTGGCTTCACAAAAAAACTGTATTAGTCATTGTTGATCTGCAGTTTTCATCAACATTCCTGATAAGAGACCTGAGCAGCAGCATCATCATAAGTCCTCAAAAAAGCAGCAGATTCAAGCATCCCTGATGCCTTCTGTCAATCAACTAGCTGTGTGTATGTGTATGTGCACGTGCAAACATGCCAGCGCACTTTTTAATGTGTTTGTGTGTACTTTGAGGACCTGTTAAGGGTGTAACAAAGAGCACTGTAGTGAGCACATTAAAGAGCACATTAAAGTACTTTAGGGTCTGTCACTTTCTGAGATGCACTACACCTCGTTTGACGGTCAATGTCAGTATCTGGTTTACATTCTGTTCATGGAAAAGTTTCAGACTGTGTTTTCCATAAACACATTACTGTTAAGATGATGATATGAAACTACAGCTGAACTATTGGCTACCCATTTAGGTGAATACCTTTACTCTTAAATGGGCTACATCCTGAAGTTAGTGTATTCCTTTAATAATAGCAACTTGCCAATTGTTCAAGATAAGGAAAGTCTGATCTATTTTTCTTTGTCTGAACGCAGAGTGACCCAATCAACCAGCACTGGGATGAAATGAAGGTCACGAGCTTCATGAGCCACATTTACACCTGGCATTAAAGTGGGTATTGTGTAATTAGACAGAGCTCAGATTGTACGCAACCAGATGCACAAATGTAGATTCACCCATTCACACTGAGGACAGTAGTTGTGATCAAATTAGCCAAACACAACATCATAGTGGTCTGGGATTCTGTGTTGTCTGTCTGTATACAATTATGTTGGACTCTGTGTGTGTGTGTTCTCCTGATCCTCTCAGCCGCAGCAGCTCTAATTCCTTTGCCACAGCACTGCCCTAACTTCACCCTGCACTGTGAACCAAATTTAACTCCATATAACCTTTATTCCTTTTTCTCCCCACTCACCGCAGTGTGAGACATTCATGATCAATTCATGTTTCAAGAGATAACATTGTCACACACAAAGACACAAACATATACTGACCCACAAAGCCAAGCAGCTGGAGCCGTGGGAGTGGTAAAACTGAGATAAGTAACTTGACCTCTTCTCAGGTCAACTGTGCTCATGATGCTGCATAGGACATAATCCAAATACCAAGGTAATCAAGGGAAATGTTCTTCTCTTGATTTAATATTACTCATTTGAAATCATCTGTCATCTTCTTTAATAAACAATGGAGCACAAGAAGAGATTACTACATTGAAAATCTCAAATTTAAAATATTTTCAAACAGCATCCATATGCACAACTTTTGTCCCCTGACGTGCACAAAGCATTCATTATTCCTATTGAGATACAAAATTCTGAAATAAACTGTATGCCTGGATGGTTGGGATGTAACCACTTGTTTTTTCTATGACACAATCACTGCAATTAATAAACTAAAAAAATGGAAATTATTGCCAAATTTTGCTATTATTTGGAACAAAGATATCAAAATGTGCAGAAAATGCACGTTTAAAAAACTGAATTTGACGATGTGCATAATTGTGATGTGACCGCTGATATATTTCTCTTGCCTTTGCCGAAGTTTCTCCCTCTGCCTATCATCCCTCTGCAGCCTGGCGGAGGGGGACAGGGAGTCAGCGGGTTCACAGGGCAGACCGAAGACCATCCTGGGTGGAAAGTTTTTGGAGAGTGAGACGAACAGCCTCCGTCCCCCTCTGGGGCCCCTAAGGCTAACGTGATCCCCCATTTGTGCTCCTGTCATAAAGAATGCGCCCGCTAAACCACTTTCCCACCACTAAGAGGATTACTAAGGTAATGCTCACAAATCAAGAGATGCTCCGGCTCATTTGGACACAGGGAAGCTGAATTTAATAACTCATGTAGAAAACTGCAGTGAGATTTTACCCCAAGCGTCAACTGGGCGCCAAACATTTTTGTTTGGAAGTGCTAGCTTAGCATCGAGGCATGTCCTGTATCAAAGTTGGGGAAAAGAAACATCTTACCTGAAGCATGTGGTTCAATAATCAAATAAGATTAATTAATTTTTCTGTGTTTCTTTAGTCCTTGCAAAAATTTATTTATTTCTTCCAATTCCTGTATATTCATATTTTGGCAAGCCCTTGGATTTTGAATTAATTTTGTTATAACTCATCTGAATGTCATTCATGTAAAAACTTGTCATGATTACAATGGAAACTGTTGGATTGGGTTCCTTGACTGCAGAGTGAATTGACAGAGATTCCCTGTAAACCTGTCTATTCCAGTAACCAGAACACGTCTGTTAACTTCGCAGTAATTTCGTCCTTTCAGTTGCTATGTTTTCAAAGTGGAGCAAAACACTTTTATGATCTATATTCAATAACAATGAAGGCACCAGAATCAGGGCATGGCAACCTCAAGCTTGTCATCCACAGTGATCTTTCTGAAACCCAGCCCCATCTCACCGTCCTCTCATCGAAACTAACGTAATTCCTAGTTGCAAAATGCTAAGATGGTTTGATCCACACTTGCTGATGTCGCATCTGTCCATTCACTACTTTGACAGTTCATGAATGGCATTCAAAACAGCAAACTCTATCGCAGTAACTTTAGCCAACCCATTGTGTCTTAGTTCTCTCTTTTTTCTCTGTGTGGAAGTTAGAACCATCACTTTTACTCTTAAAAAGAGTGAGAAATTCCACTCAGGCCGAGCCAGTGGTTCTATCCTGGGCCTAGTCTTGCTTTACCTTTAGGTTACATTTGGTTGCATCTTCAGATGTAACACTCATTTTCACACCAGTGCAAATTACTTTTTTTGAATAGATAAATAACACAAATCTTTGGATGTCATGCACTTGCAAAGACAGTGGTTGCAATATCTTCTGCAACGCCTGCAAACAAAGCAGTGCTTGCCAACCGATACTCATGAAGAATATGCTTTATAAAAAACAGTGCTGGTTGCAGACAGTGCTGATTAAATGAAGATTAAAAAAATGAAAAAAACAAACACATGTATCTCATTTTCTCTGCATGTTCCCTCTTAATACGACTTGTTGAACCGACTGAATCGGTGGGTTCTTGTCAGAAAAGCCACCAAAAAGGACCATGTGCAGTCATGTTATATAACTGTCTGCAAAGAGTAACGCCACGGATGCTTACTGTCAGGAGCTAATGTCCTTGTATATGGTGCAAAGGGTTCGCCAGCAATTGCAGACACCTGATTTACAATCTCTTCATCAAAACTGAGTACAAGTTAGAGACACTGGAACAAAACTCGTCATCAAATCGCTGTGTTTTGTTCTTGCAGCGGTCAAATCATGAAGAAAAACTTTATATCAAGGGTGAGAACACTGGCTTCACTGGCTTCTGCACAAACCTACCCAAAAGTCTGTGCAGAAAGAAATGGAAGTGCCGTACTGTGATTATTCATTCGATTGTAGTATTTTCAAATTACTTAAAACTGTTGAAGTCAGTGGCAAATGCTTCTGGGTTTTGCGTTGTCAAATAGGCTCAAGCTGGAGCCACCCTGCATCCAATAATGGTTGCTAACATTGTGGGTTTTCCCATTATGCTAGGAGGTCTTGTTTAGCTAAGAAGTGTTTACGTAGTGATCCTGATCCCACCGCAGGATTCACATCCGATCAGGATCAGCTATGCATCTGTGTGTGTGTGTGTGTGTGTGTGTGTGTGTGTGTGTGTGTGTGTGTGTGTGTGTGTGTGTGTGTGTGTGTGATTGAGAGCGACAAAGTTTCCAAAAGATAATCCATTTCCTCTTTGGCAATTTGTTTGCTTTTCAGTCTGATGGCCACAGGCCTCCTTTGTGTCACAAGAAAATGACAGCTGCATTCAAGCATCCAATGTAGATTAAAGCAGACACACACACACACACACACATACATGCTTCAAATGAATACAAGCTTTCAATCTCCATTCAAAAATATCTTGAATTGAGAGCAAGTCTGGGAAGTAAAATTATATTTTGCAATCACTTCTGCTAAGAAGTAGAATGTGAATTCACTTTTAGCTCAATTACATTTTTGTGCCAAAAACTCCAAATGCATCTATTTATCTCATTTTCTTACAAATCAGAAGATCATCTTTACCTATACCATGCTTTTATTTCCAGATGGAAATAATCCACTCAGTGTTCTCTTCACATAATTTGACCCAAGCAGGTTCTTGTCATTCTCCTTTGGTTTACACCTAGAGCCAAGGGATAGAAACCCAACAACCTCTATTTTCCTAATAAAGCTGGCGGATCATGAGAACTCCACCTTGGAAAAAAAGTTGTCTGTCTATATTGTAATAACGATCCTCCTTGGAGGTTAACTGTTCCAAGAACGCTCACAGTGGGGACGGGGTGAGTAAGGTTGAAGAGCAAGAAAATCCCCCATCTAATGTTGGGGAAAATGAAAAGTTAATAAGTCTGGGTAGGGGGGAGAGGCATAGGTGGGCAGGACCAGTGTTACTGATCTGGACCACAATCAGCGGGAGGTCTCGGTGGGAGACAGGCACAGTTAATTGTGGTATCTTTGGAGGTATTTATCTGGTCAGTGGGCATTGCAGTACGAGAGAAGGACAGCTAATGAGGAGGTGATTAGCTTTGGGATTGGGTCGATTGAACATCGTCAGTGCAAGAGGGTGGGGAAGTGAAAGGGATCAGGACAAAAATTTTGAGGCTCCTGCTGTACATTCCTGTCTGATGACAGATGATCTGTCGACAGTGAAAAATGAAATCCACGGGGGGGGAATGCATCAAAATACAAACAAAAAATGGTTGTGATGTTCCCTTTATGCGGTACCAAAACAGAACTGTGACAGTGCATCAGTATGCAAAAAAATTGAACAGGGGTTCCCCGTGGATTTTTATCCATTTCCAAATGTACACACAGGAATATTCTAATTTTCTTTTTCCTTACGTTCAGCTGACAAAAATGCAGGCGCACCCAAGGTTGATATGCAGCATTGTTGTGGTCCTATAGTCAGAGGTCATTCCTTTATTCCATATAGGTGCAGTTGCAGTCAGTTGGATCCAGGTTACAGTGAATGTTACAGCGAAAGCCTTGTTCCTTGAACTTCTCAACGCACTGCAGTGTGTCCACATGACAGAATATGTCATTCAGACCGTGCTGCAGCAAAAGTTGTGGTTACTGGAGTGGTATCGAGGTGTCAGTTTAAAATTTGAATTTCTAAGGGAGAAGAAAATGACTTGGAGTAAAAAGCTCTGGGAGTTGTTTTGGTCCACCGCTTTCATTCACCATTAATCTCCGTGGAGTCCACTCCAGTTGCAAGTTTCTTACACTAAACTCAACCTCACCTTTGCACTGGCCCACTTCCACTGAGTTAACCCACATCACAACAAATTTGGAGCTTTATGGGTGTGTATGCATTTAGAAGGGGCAAGAGGGTACCAGAATTCAGCCTCCGTGCCTTTCTGCACCCCTTGCCCCTGCTCCACTTTCCTGATCCGTCTTAGGTCTGCCAGGTCGTGCTAAAACCCTCGGAACAAAGGCCTGCACACAGAGGGAAATACACAAAGTTACTCATGTGTGAAGGAGGGAAAGGGAATGCACGATCTGTGTTTGTGTGCGTATGTGTGTATTTCACAGAGATTATGAGTTGTGAGTGAGAGAATCAACAGAAGTATCTTTTCACTCGTGATTGTGGCTCTTTGAATTGTTCATTTTGTGGTGTGTATTTGTTTGTGTCTCTCTGTGTGTAAGGTTTGGAACTGTTCTTGTAATCAAATTGAGAGAGAAACTGAGTATATTTTTGTTCATTTGTACTCAAGCATACCTCAGTTTAACAAACTAAGGTAACTCTTTCCCCTACTTCTTCTACCTGAGCATGTCAGTAACGTGGATAAAAAATACAAGCAACAACCTTTGTAAGTATATTTCGAGGTAATGAAAATAAGGAAAGGTTCTCAATCCTGGAACAAAGGTGTTGAAAAAAATCACACATTTTTGCTGCACCCACAACTACTTGAACTAAAATGCCATTATACCAGTTTTTCCTGCTTTGGTATCATTTTGTGTCTTTCTGTGAAGAACTAAATGCAAATGCTTTAAACTACAGCCTGAGTTTTGTGAAATCTTCTCCATTCAGTACTTGCTTTAAAGCAAATCGCTTTATTTTTACTTCACACATGCATAGCAGAGACTTAAAGCCTTTGCATAATATGTCAAAGAAAGACTTATTTGTCTTATAAAGTTGCATATCATCGCTAAACTGACTTGATTGTTCTCTTCTTCCTGATTTATATTATAATATGTCATAACATGTTTATTGAGCTCATTGCAACAACAGGTGAGCATGACCCGGCATTATGTAGCAATACTAAGAAAAATAAAGGTGTAAGAAAATGAGCATCAATAATTGTATCAGTATGTGGTAATAGTATTGGTCTACAGTCTTTGTTTTAGCAATTGATAGAGTTTTAGCATTAGGTTTCTTACCAGCATTAGTTTCAGCATAGTTTATGGTATGGAAAGACCAAATGGGATCCACAGAGATCAATTAATAAACCAGTACAGCTTGGTGACGGTTAAAGCAGACTGGTCACATATCTATGTCATTTTGGTCCATGTAAATAATTGGAGACCACTTATGTCCCACATTGTCATTAGGTAGCCTTTTATTTTGAATGGTGTGGAGATCTGGGTGTGAGTAATGTTGCAGTTGTGGTTTTCTCCCGAGTCACAACCACTGGGTACAGCATTATGGACTGTCTGCCGGTTGCACAGGTAAAGCACTTGCAAACACCTTTTGGATCTGAATGAGCTTTGACATCATAAGACTGGCACGAACTAAAAGCTAACGTTTATGATGTTTGCTGGATGGTTCTCAATGCGTTTTTTTCTCAGAAGTTGTACAAAATGTTCCTGTCTGTTCAGGCTTCCACTCTGATGGCCCCTGGCTGCTCCCAGGGTCTTCTTATTCCTTGCAGGATCTTGGCTGGATGGGCTCCTTTCACTGGTGCCTGAAATTACATCCAAAGATTTACTGACATGATGTCATTCAAACTTTAGTGTGACTCCAGTCACTTGACCCTACTCTTAGCCAAATTAGTTGTCGATATGGAGCTAAAAACATATCACTGACAGGCGTCTACCTTGGTATCGTCAGTTGTATTTTCAGTTGTATCGTCAGATGTCTGACAGTATACTGTAGCTCCTTGCTGCAATATATTAGCCATCATTTGTACAGTGACCCCACCATGTCCTCCCCTTTGGGTGATTCTGCTCTGAATCTACATTGACCTTTAACTCCAACAGCAATAACAACAATAGCAGTGATAACAACAACAACAACAACAACGACAACAACAATGACGACGACGACGACAACAACAACAACAACAACAACAACAACAACAAGAATAATGATAATAATAATAATAATATTGCAATCGACTGGCGACGAGTCTAGGGGTCCTTGCCCAATGACAGGCAGGATATGCACCAGCATCCCTTCAACCCTGCATGAAGAGCAGGAAAAGTGGTAGATAATGGATGGATGAAACTTACAAAATTATAATAATGAATCTGATCATTTTAATTAATAATGATAATGATAATGATGGTGATGATGATGATGATGATTTTATTGGTTCAGAGGGCTTGAGCGGTCATCCTTGGAACCAAACATTCCTGGTTTGATTGCTGCACTCTTCCTAGACAGTCAAAGTGTTGTTGAGCAAAACACTGAACACCTAACTGCTCCCCTGGCGCTGCTCCTTAGCTGCCTTCTGGTCATGGTTCATCCATGATGGGTTAAATGCAGTGGTCAAATTTCGCAGATGTTATGTTCTATGTATAGCTGAATGTGACAATATAGGTATTTCTTCTATTATTATTATAGCCGTTACTCATGTCTGGTAGTATTTTGCTATTTTTAACTTATTTATCTTTAACCTTGAATCACTTATGTTGTTTTAAAATTATTCTTTACACTAGTTATATATTAATATCTTTATGTATTTATTCTGATCATGGCGCAGGAGGTTAGAGCGATTGGCCTAGGAACCGAACATTCCTGGTTTGATTCCCGGTTCCTCCTCTCCAGTCAAAGTGTTGTTGAGCAAGACACTGAACCCCTAACTGCTCCCTGGCACCTTTCTTTAGCTGCCTTCTACTCATGGTTCATCCATGATGGGTTAAATGCAAAAATTTGTCAAAATGTCGCTCCTGTTGAGCTCTAGGTATAACTGTATGCGACAATAAAGGCCTTTCTTCTTATTTTATTTATTTCTATTTCTTTACTGTTTGAAGCAACTGAAATCATGCAATTTCTTCCTGGATCAATAAAGAATTTCTGATTATGATTATGATAATAATAGTGATCATAATCAAATTTATCATGATCAACATCATACTCGTAACCGTAATAAATATTTCTAAAGAACCTTCCGTCAATGTGCTGTATAAACAATGAGACTTTTTGTGTCTGAACAGGAAATGGGCACAAGATACATGCAGTTGCTTCTCTCCATTATGTAACATTACAATTTGGCATGGGATTTAGGATCATTTCATAGGCACAATGACTTTGACAGCCAGGTGCTGTTGTTTCTTCAAGATCTCCCTCACCCAGAGCGTCTGGGCCTCCAGCCGTCTCTGAAACAACCCCTTAAACTTAAATTGGAGGCTTCTCCAGTGGAATCTACTTGGTACAAGAAGGCACCCGCTCAACCTGTGCTTAAGGCTCGACTTAAAATCTCCCTTTTTGACAAAGCTTGTACTCTGGCTGTCTCAGGCCAAACCGGTCAGTTAGGTATCTTTAAGCTTTGGCTGTCACGGAGACCCGTCCAACACTGGGACCTCTGTCTCTCCTTCTCTATTTCCACCTCGAACAGGTTTCTCTAAGTCAAGGTCACAAACACAGTGTAGTTCATCCAGAATGGAAAGTGAAAAACATGTGCAACCACACCTTGACACCGACACGCCTTCGGTAAAAGTATTGTATTGTCAGTGTGACTTTGTATCTTACTATACTAAGGTGATGATAAATATTAGTATTATCATTTCCGCCACCATAACGCAGGAAGCATATACATGTCATGTTTTAATGCCTCCCGTGGACCTCTACCCCAAACACACACTCCTCCCCCGACATTCCCCTTCCTTTCAACACAACTGGTTGAGGCAGATGCTGATCCAGATAAAGTCAAGGAATTATGTCAAACTGTCTTATTCTTCCCTCTAACATTTCTTTCTCATACACACCAGGTGCTTGCTCATTGGGATATTACCAGTCTCTGGAACAGTAATAAAAGCATGATCTACAGGAAATTTGAAAAGTGCAAAAAAGATCATTCATGTTATGAATGGGTGGTCCATGATAATAAAAGTCAATTGAGTGCAAGGGCTGAAAGCTCGTTTCTGTTTGTGATAGTATTAGTGCATTACTGTTCGAATGGCATTATCAAACTTACTAAAGTGGATGTTGATATAACTCAAGAAAAACAAAGACAAAAGGAAGTAGTTTTTGGTAGCTGTGGCAACAACATGCAATAATTACCACCAGTAACCAGATGTAAAATGGAAACTTATGAATAACTTGATTATTAACCGACTACTGTCTTCAGTTTAGGGATTAATAATAAACTAGAAACCGGAGCTGGGAAGGTTCCACCCACTCACACACACCCACACATACACAAACACACACACAAAGGGAAAAGCAAGTGTGTGAATAAGGATCAGGGATGACCGCTGTCACATGACAGAATTTGTGCATCATCTCCCTCAGGCAGGGAGGTCCTCCTTCTCATCCTCAGCACTGCTTCCCATCTCTCCGTGGAACCCACCAATAAATTGTAATGATTTTCAAATACAGGCATTCAAATATGCACCTTCATGTACAAAATACATGTAGAATGATTTAATATGATCATATAGATAGTGTGTTTGGAAATGGTGGAAAAATTTTGAATCCTTAGTCCGTTCTATTTTTTTTTTAGAAAACTGAAATTCATTTGTGAACAAAATGTCTCATGCTTTGTTGAAAACGCCCTCTTTTCTTTTTTCTTAGTTGTTTTGCCATACATTGCTATTAGAGGGACGGTAGCAACAAGCGCCTGCGTGCTCACATATGCCCCCTTAGGTGCGGCAGAATACTGTCTGCCTCACCTTGTGACTTTTCTCTGCAGTTGTACGTTAGAGATTATAGAGGCTGTGGAAATTAATAGTTTATATAATATTAAAATGAATCTTTACACAAACATTTAAACGTCGATGTCCTGAGAAACCGAAACGAGCACGCACCACGCACCACGCAGCCAGGGCGGTGAGGGAGTGCGCGCGCAGAGACGAGGCCCGGCTCGCCGCTACCTTACCTCGGCTTGCTGTCCTGGATTTGACCCGCAATCGCGCCAATTCCGCGGTCTTTATTTGAGAAAATACTAAATATATATATATTTGAATCATACAGAAAATGCAGTTAAATTTTACTTTTATCTGAACGTTGTATTTCGTATTGTTTACAAAACACGTTGGTGCTGCGCGTAATACAGACCCCCCCCCCCCGCTTTCACGGTCCGTAACCCCCCCTCCTCCTCCCGCTCTTCACTCTTAAAGGAAGCTGATGCAATGCCCATCATATAAAGAGTCCCTCCCTGCCGATCCGTAGAACACTCTTCGTCCGAGCGCGTCGCATCCTTGGGAATTTCGGTTGAATTAGACGGAATTAATTAAATTCTTTGCTTTTACGTATCAAAACCTTTCGACCTGAGACTATTTCCAATCGTACTCGAGCTGTTTTTAGATAAATTGTAAGATAACATCTGTTCTGGTGACAGTCTGTTCATTCTTCTTCTCTTAAACGACAAAAAACCTTAAATATTAAGAAATCTCGAAGGATTGGTCACTTTGGGAGTCTGTTTATCTAAATCGGTGATTTTTCCGACTGTGAGACGGATTTTATTGGCATCCCTGCCACATCTTCAAAAGGTAAGAATTTCTGCATCTTATTATGTCCGTTAAATGTGTTGTAGCAGCAAAAAAAAAAGAATAATATAACAGAAACGTGCCTGATAGGATTTTTTTTCATAATCTTTGCCTACTACGGCGTTATACGCCTTTAACGAGCGCAATTTGCGGTTGTCCGATCAGACGCTCCTTTGCTGCGGTCTTTCACCATCGACGCATATACTAAACGTTTTTACGAAAAGAGAGAAAGAGAGAAGAAAAATGGCAATTTTAGGGGGGAAATTAAATGTATGGGGGGGTTGAAGGTGTAAGGCGACGTTTGTTCCAGGTCAGTTGTGGTCAGGATAAATAAATAATGAGTCGGTGATGCTGCAGTGGAGAATTACTGACACATGGCGAAACACACACACACACACACACACATACTTAATATTGGAGGCGGAAAGGGGAATGTGGCTGGATGTGTGTGTGGGGGCACAGACTCGAACCGGGAGTCGCGGCAGACGCCGTGCCCATAAATGGACAGCACGTGCCTTTGTTTCCCCGGCGCCGGCGGAGGAAGCTCGAGCCCCCCCCCCCCCCCCCCCCCCCCCCCCCCCCCCCCGCGGGCGGGTCTTTGGGGGGGGGGTGTCCTCAGTAA
>CAAKHD010003222.1:22686-50413 GCA_901007705.1 Fistularia tabacaria | reverse complement strand
GGTCGCGGCAGACGCCGTGCCCATAAATGGACAGCACGTGCCTTTGTTTCCCCGGCGCCGGCGGAGGAAGCTCGAGCCCCCCCCCCCTCTCTCTCCGCGCACACCGGCGTGCGTGTTTTCGGGGTGGGCTTGACATCAGAATGTGATCTGGGTATTATTAGACGGGTTTTTTCGTGTCAATCTTCATCAAAAAAAAAAATCAGGTGGAGGAAAAGCCGCCGACTGATCTCGCCGCTCATCATGTCTGACTTTAGCGCAGAATGTGCGCAAAAGTCAACAGCGTGGACTGCGGGTTTTTTTTTTTTTGTCTTCCATTTTTTTTTGCCTTCATCCTTATGAAAAGGGGTGCAGGACGCGGTTGTCGGTCTGGTACTTTTCCACTGCCGGTGCGTCAGACCCCTCCCCCCTCTCCCTCAGTCTCCCCCTCCCTCCCCGGTTGAGCCACATGACCCAGCGGGAGCGCGCGCCGCTCACTACAATATTGATCATCCTGAAAGGCGTGAACGCGCACGCTGTTAGTCGGGTGGGGGAGGGAAAAAGGGAGGGGTGGGGGCTGCGCTGCGAATGACGCAGGAAACATGGCGCATGGAGTCAGACTGCAGAAAATTACATCAGATCTTTGTCTCTTCCGTGCAGGATGAAACAGCCAACCGAGATGAGCCGCTTCTCCCATGAGGAGGACAGTAGCAGCTGCAACAGCAGCGAGTACCCCTACCCAGACTACAACAGGAAGGTCCCCCCAAATGGGTGAGGGTGCTTTCTTAAGTGCACCAACAATCGTTTATATCATGTGTGTAACATTGTAATAACTCCCAAACACTTTCCTCTTCAATTTCCCTTGAAAGACAATACACTGATATTGAAGCGGAGAGTCAAAACTTCCTTCCCGAGCAAAATCTTGGAAAGAAGAAGTACGAGACTGAATATGTAAGAGCTTCTCCAGCCCTCAAACAAGTTCATTTGATGAAGATTCATGAGTTGTTTTATTTATTTTTTTAATCCTAAGGATGTCTCTCCTCCGCAGCACCAGGGCAATGCTTCCTTCGGCATGTCAGTCTTCAACCTGGGCAACGCCATCATGGGCAGCGGTATTCTGGGTCTGTCCTACGCCATGGCCAACACCGGTATCGCCCTGTTTGTGTGAGTATACATTTCATTTAAATGGCTCATTTATCACTAAATAAAACAGGACTGTGATAAAAAAAAAAAAACGGTAAGCTGGTCTGAGGCTGCGGAAAAATTCCTGATGAAGGAGGTTCGATAAAGCAACCCGAGGCCTGCACACGCAGCTGTGTGAACCTCAAGGTTACGGGTCAGGATGTTCTGGACCTTTGCAGGAGTTTTTCTTCACACCCACTGCTTCTGTATGCGCCTGTATGTGTGTTTGTGTGTGTGTGCGTTCACACACCTGTCTGGCCCTGAGCTGCAGCCCATTCCTGAGTCAAAAGTGCACAGATGTCGCTAAAGAGTTCCTAGTGTTTGCTGTAGATAAAGGAGTGGAAATATCTCAGTTTGAAAATAAAGAGGGACGAGGTAATCAACTTCCTCGTTTTTTTAGCCTTGATAATTTTTCTGTATTGTGACCCAAGTAGTATTTTCGGCTTCGCTGCTTGTCTTTAAAAGTCACGCTGGATACATGAGCTGCTGGCGGCAACACACCTCAAACGTCAGTTTACAGACGTAGGGAGTGCCAGGAAGAGTAGCTTAGTTCAGCTAATCCTGACCATTGTTACATAAAGGGAACAAGCCCCGAGTGAAGCCGGTCA
Organism: Fistularia tabacaria; assembly: GCA_901007705.1. NCBI lineage: Eukaryota > Metazoa > Chordata > Actinopteri > Syngnathiformes > Fistulariidae > Fistularia > Fistularia tabacaria. Next base: position 48,647 of record CAAKHD010003222.1, on the reverse strand, counting down.
CTGTCAGCCTGCCACGGTGCTCTCTCAGTGCAGGAAGCGAGGGATTACCAAACCAAAGCTCTAGGTTACACTGGTGGAACACATTACATCAGAGGAAGTTTGCGTTTATCTCTTCAGACTCGCGCCATCACAAATCATCCGGAGCATGAGAAGCAATAAGGTCTAAGAGATTAGGCAGGCAGGTGAGTGAGCACCTGCCGGGGGAGGGGGTGCTGTGCTCCACCCCAATCTCCCAGCGAGGTTTTCCAGTGGTAGATTGATTTTCAGTCGCCCTATTAATACAATGCTGGTTCTGCAACATCCTGAATGTTGAGAGGATCCTGTGTGGGAGAAGAATTTTGTCCTGTGAAACCCTGCTGGTGCTGCTTGTGACTCAGGAACATCCCTGCCTTCGAGGCCTTCACATAGTCAAAAAGACAGGAAGTGAAGGTTGCCATTAAAAATCTGTAATCGACTCTTGTCGGGTTAGTCATTTGAGTGTAAAAATAAATGAATCGCTTAATAAGTTAGTAAAAGAATAAAGGGCTCATTTTCCACTAATACCATTTATTCTTCTCAAACACCGAGGCCCCATTTGCAGAGATCTTGTATTGAGAGTGTGTTTGCAGGAAATTATACGACTATTTGTCTAGAGTGTTCATTGCTATATATTCTATAGATTCATTAATGTTTACATCAATCGCTGTATTTTCTGAAAATAGTTCAAAAATGTGTCAAAAATAGTGAAATAATCTAAAAATCTCATCTTGTTTGCAGGATTCTCCTTGTGGCCGTCGCCATATTTTCCTTGTATTCTGTCCACTTGCTACTGAAGACGGCCAATGAAGGAGGTAAGTGAAACGTCCGCAGTCCAAAAACCTTTCTTTCAGTTCGTTCTTGGATGTCCGTTTTTTGAGTCCCGTGTGTCCCCCTCTAAAGGTGCACTGGTATATGAGCAACTCGGTTACAAAGCCTTCGGGATGCCGGGGAAACTGGCCGCCTCCTGCTCCATCACCATGCAGAACATCGGAGGTGAGGGATTGCTTTTTTTTTTTTTTCCTTCACTTTTTTCATGGATTATGTAACAATAGTTGAACTGCCCTCGTAAATGTGGCTGCGATGTGTTTATTCCACAAGTAGAAACACTGTCACCCTATGTCTAAGCTGAGCGTATGGGTGGGGAGGGGGGGTATTGACGGAAAGAGTTTTCCAATATGTTTCCACCAGTAACAAAACTTGACTGATTCTTCCCGCTAATTGTAAACTCCTTTTCATTCCATGGAAGCTGCAGCCCTGCCTAAATGTTAGACTTCTTCAATAGGACTCGGGAGCCTTGTACAGCATGTCACTAAAACCAACTGCTGTCTTGTTTTTTCAGCTATGTCAAGCTACCTCTACATTGTCAAATACGAACTACCCATTGTCATTCAGGCCTTTCTAGGACCAAGCAACGGGTGAGTGGTTGGATTTGTCTTTTCAAGAATCTGCCATGTGATTGCTTCCTGACCTGGAAACTAATTAATAATGTATCATTTTGTGATAATTCTCAGCCAACCTGTATATTTTAGTACTGGTTTACATCTCTGACTGTGACAGAAACACAGTGACAGCATTTCAAGAAAATAAAAAAGCTTGTTTAAAAGACATCATTCTATTTCAATGAATCATGGATGCATTTTGCTATACACACTGATATATTACTCAACTTATTTAGAGCTGAACACGCCCTGCTGAGTATAAACTCTTTTAATTTTGTGTAACAATTTGCTCTCCAGTGTTATAAGTGGCAAGAAGAGGTACTGTTCTTTTTCTCAAGCTCTTTTGATAAATAAAAACCTATTGACCCAATTATATCTGTTTGAACAACAGACACTATTATGTAAATTGAATACAAGTATAAAAATGTATAACTTACATGATTGTCTTTTTTAATACCTAATTTAATCAGTACATTTTACCCTGGAAATTTAAAATTCTGCTATCATTAGACTTTTAGGAAATCAGTGTTGTTTCAGAATTGAAAACTTTGATTAACTCAAAGATTATAATAATTAAGACGTATTAATGTATGTATCCCAGAGGTTTATAGGGAAATCCCGCAATACATGGATTGGTCAAGGAAGCGACATTTCGGCATAATCATATTTTTTGTTGTGTAAAGCTGTAGATCGTGGTCGGCTTGTGCCAAGTTAGAATTGTCAATAAAGTTTCTATCTCAGTTAACCATAATGGAGGTGCTGGAGAGGTGTGTGTAACGGGTGTGGTAACCTGGAATGATTAGTAGATGCCTGGCTGGAAAATGGCTTTTGTTTTTATTTTTTCTTCTGTGAGCTGGAGAAGGTGAAGCCGTATCTTTGTGTCAGAGAGGAGTGAGGGGTCTGGACGCTCGTATGGGACCAACAGCTCTCAGTCTTTCTGAGTGGCCTTTCAAAGAGCTCTTTTAGTTGTCGGCGGGCTGGTGCCGCAACGAGACGGAGCGCAGGATGAGCTCACTTCAAGTGTAAATCATTTATGTGGCTCCTCTCAGTGCTGCTTTGTTAGATCTATTTCTGTTGGCGAGGCTGTCAACCAGTGTGCATTTGATGTGTGACGCTTCAGACGCGGCAAACTCTCCAGAACCGCAGGCTGAGAGCTTGCTCATAAACATAAAAAAATGTGATGCGTCGATTTTACAGTAGGACTTGTTATTGAAATAGATAAAAATTTGACTCAACGTAGGAATAAATGCGATTCCTTTTTTTGCTGTTAAAATAGAAATAAATATCTTTCATGATCTTCATTTTTCCTCTTTTATGGTCTAAAAAGAAAGACTTTCATCAGTTAAAGGTTTAAAATTAGATTGTGCAACAGACAGTGAACTTAGATGTGTGCATTATGGGATTGACTCAGTTCGGCCAATTCTAAATGCAAACACATTTTCACCGACTGTATGAGGTGATAGCGGACTAGATGTAATACTCTTAAAAAGTGAAACGCTTTGTGTGTTACACTTCTACTCATATCTTCCTGTTTTTTCATGTGTTTCAGAGAATGGTACACCATAGGAGACAACCTGGTGCTGCTGGTGTCGCTCATCATTATCCTTCCTCTCTCACTGCTCAGGAACTTGGGTAAGCAGTGTGTGTGATTAAATATGAGGCGGTGGGAGAGACTTTAAAATAGAAGGGTCTCACAAAGATGGTGGCTAACATTTGTGTTCCCTCCACAACAGGTTACCTTGGTTACACCAGTGGTCTGTCGCTGCTCTGCATGGTGTTCTTTCTGATAGTGGTAAGTGAAGCATTTCCCCAATTCTTAATCACACACACACACACACACGTACAAGTTTTCAGACTCTCGGTATATATCAGTATAGTCTCCTAAAAGACCTCGAAAAATGAGACAGAATGTAAAAGAAGAATTTAATTATCCACTTGTTTGTTGCAGGTGATTATCAAGAAGTTTCAGATCCCTTGCCCGCTGCCCGAAGACGTGAACGCTCTGAATGAGACTCTTAAAATGCTGAATGTTAGCATGCCTTCTCTGAACTCCTCTGCTGTGGACTACAGTGACGCCTGCACACCCAAATACTTTGTCTTCAACTCTCAGGTGAAGTTGATGAGCTTTAACTCAACGGTTTTCAAATTCTTTGATATTACCAGCCATGTTTTAATTGTAATTTTTTGTACTCCCCCCCCCCCCCAATAGACTGTCTACGCCATTCCGATCCTGACCTTCGCCTTCGTGTGCCACCCAGCTATCCTGCCCATGTACGAGGAGCTGAAGGAGTAAGTGCTTTACCTCGAGCTTGGAGTCCCAGCTGCTTTCCAAACAGCCGTCTCCCATCACTGTGTCCCTGTATAAACATTAAACAGGTGTAAACATTAAACCTCTCCTTCCCCACAGCCGTTCCCGCAGAAAGATGCAGGGTGTTGCCAACGTCTCCTTCCTGGCCATGTTCATCATGTACCTGCTGGCCGCCCTTTTCGGATATCTGACCTTCAACGGTGAGTGTATTGGCATGAACGCCAAGGATGCACTTACAACGGGAATCTGCTACATGTCAACCAAAATCAAAATTCATTTTGAGTCAGTGCAGCTGAGATGGATGACTTTGAAGCATCAGAGATGTTATTAATCCCGGGGTTCATGACAAGCAGGCATTGTCCCTGAACATTACATTTCAGCGTCAAACGTCCCACAGTTTAGGGGAACGGCACTCAGGTTCAAACTAAATTGGAACAAAATGCTCGGACCGGAGGTCTGTTGCATAACTGTGAAAAAAGCCACCTGACGCGCCTCACCAGCGTGCCAGTGGGTTTTGTCTCTGTTTGTCATGTACGGAAACTTTCCTGGAACATCTAGTCAGTTATACAAGAACCATCAAACAAGCCAAGATTCTTCCTCCCTCCATGACAGGTCAAAACTTGCCGCGTTGTGGGCGAGGAGAGATTGAGAAACCAATTGGTGTTTGTGCAAACCTGCTCAATGATGTTTGCCTTCTTTTTGGACAAACCGGAAGCAATTGAAAGCTTTGGTGTTTCCTTCCAGTAAGAAATAAATGCTCCAAAAGGCAAGAGTACATGTCCAGCTCAAGAGTTTTTGGATTAGAAAGTTTGAATAGAATACTAACACGATTGCGATGACTTCACCTCTTCAACTTCCAGCCTCCAAATTTCAATATTTTCTTGGTGTTTCATATTCTGTTGCTGAAACTGCCCACCGTCTAAAAGCATATTAATATTCAAAATACCCATCGCCCCAACAGTCCACGTGGAGCCTGAGCTGCTGCACACCTACTCCAAGGTCTACAAGTTCGACGTCCTGCTGCTGATCGTCCGTCTGGCCGTGTTGACCGCTGTCACCCTCACTGTCCCCGTGGTGCTTTTCCCTGTAAGTCCTAGATCCTGCTCAGATCAGAATGTCACCAGGAGAATGAAAGCGCCGCTAAATGCCATTTCTCTATGTAGATCCGTACCTCTGTCAACCACCTCCTGGGGGCCTCCAAGAAGTTCAGCTGGATCCGCCACACCATTATCACAGTGTGCCTGTTGGCCGGCACCAACGCCCTGGTCATCTTCGTTCCCACCATCAGAGATATCTTCGGTTTCATCGGTGAGTGTTTGTCCCACACAACAATGTGAAGAAACGCATGGAAAAAAATCAGGAAATGTTTGTGACTTAATTGCACCAATGTCACTCACCCCAGGTGCCTCCGCTGCCGCCATGCTCATCTTCATCCTTCCTTCTGCTTTCTACATCAAACTGGTCAAGAAGGAATCCATGAAGTCTGTGCAAAAGATCGGGGTACGTTTGTTCTCAGTCATAAACAGCTCATGCAATTGTTTCAAAAGGTATCCAGATACATAGAAGTCACTCATCTTTATCAAACAATATGGGTTCTTCAGGTGACCAATATTCTAAGCAAGGAACATTGACGAGAATTTTGATAGCTGATGTTGACATTTGTACTTTAAAGTTGAACTCACCAGAAGACAATATCCTACAAACATATAAATTCCAACATGTTATGTGTTCAATTTAGTGTATTTTGTGATAAAGATAACAAACTTCTCCTCGCAAGAGCTCTTATGTTTTTCACTTTGAGTTTCAATGCTTTGCCTGTCAAACATTAAGTCCTACATCCTTCTCAAGATGGATTAGACATAACTACAAAATAGTGCATGTTAAGTCCAAATAAAAAAGAAATTGTAAAGGTGAGAAAACTTTAAGAGAAACAGGTGTTGAAAGGACATGAGAGTTGCCCCTGCGGCCCTGCAGCTGCTGTGTATTGATTTGTGCTAAATCTGCAATGTCACCCCTCCAGGCAACCGCCTTCCTGCTGTTGGGCTTCCTGGTCATGATCGGCAGCATGAGCCTCATCATCCTCGACTGGATCCATAACGCCACCACCTCCTCAGAGGGACACACCGACGGGCACTAAACTACGCTTCCAAGAGGAGGAAGGGGGGGGGCTCTCAGCGCTGGACCGCAGGCGCATAACCAACGAAGATCGCAACACATTGTAAAAGAAAAAACACAAAAACTCACTTGGCGCTCGGCTTTGACTTCCTGAGTGATGGACCATGCCATTCCAAGAGAATGTATGCAAACTTTGTACAGTACGCTGTTCTACACCAAAAACGTGGTGTTTACTTTTTTCTCTTTTTATTATTACTTCATTGTCCTTTTTTTTCTCTTCGTTTTTACCTATAAGGTCAATTTTTGTTGTTGTTTTTTATCGTTCTGGTACAGCTGAAAACAAATATTTTGAAGGTGCCTCAAATCAGAGATGACATCGGTCTTAGAGTTCGAACTGCAGCTTACACTCAGGTACGGTGACGTGTGTGACAGTGTGGCTGCAACCTCATGGTTCAGAAGCACCGAAAATATGCCAAGAGAAGTATGTGAACCTCCCCACGTTCAGTAAGAGGCGACAGACTTGAGTGCTCATCATCATAACAAACGCTATTAAGTTCCTTCCAAAAATTTTTTTCTATTTCATTTTTTAATTTTGCCAGAAATGTATTTGTAAAGCATATTTGTATATTGAAAAAGCACTTACTCTTTAGCACATTTGCGGGAAAAAAAACAACAAAAAACAGACTTGTCAGTTTAGAGGCGAGGCCAACTACACCGTCTATTCAGTATTTTGTAACGAGGCTTTGTTGCCTTGCTTTTTTGTGTCAGCTTTCCTTGTAAAAACAGTATAAGTCAACAGAACCTGCCTTCTCAAAGCCGACACTGGGAGTTGCAGAGGACCTCGCACGAGGGCCTCTCTCAAAACTGTATTTACTCTTTCTAACCTGCTGAGGATCTTGTTGGAATAGCGTGCGCAGCGACGACACTACTTCTGCAAGACCTGGTGGCTGTAGCGCCGCCTGTTCCACCGCCCCACTCAGGGGAGGGGGGGGACTTAAATTTTTTTCTTTATAGGAGAATACTGAATTTGACCACGTACAGTGGTTTTAATATACTGGTTAAACTTGCATTCAAAGCCCTAAGATGTCAGGTACAGCAACACCGAACAACATACATGTCAAGTGAGAAAGTGAGTGTTTTAACAACATGAGCGCTCAGATGGTTTTGCAGTTTTCTTGCTGTTGAAATGTTTCAAGATGAAGACCCTGAGAGCTTGATGCAGAATTGTCTGCCACGGATTGCACACACATCTGTGCACATCCGATGGTACACTGTGCTTCCGACACTAACTTAACACATCACGAAACTGTTATTGTCCAACATCTATTTATGGAAGACCGTGAAATCAATGTAATTTAATCTATTTTACTATATTTATATAATATTGTATGTATATATATATATGTATATATATCTATTGAGTTCAACTGTATATATGCTTTTTTGGTTTGGACTTTTTTTTTTAACAATAATGCATTGGAGCTGTAAAACAAACAAAATTGTATGATTGAATTAGCCTGGATAAGTTGAAGCTTCATCTCTGTTCAAACTGGCTGAATTATCTTACCGTGTTGATTCTGTGAAAAATGTTACATGTGGAAGCCACTGGCACCGTGGCAGCAGTCTTGTGCCCTTCTTGACCCTTGCGCACACACCCGGCTCAGTGAAATGTTCATGCACATTCTGGTTGGAGAGTACGTCAGTCATCTCTTGACCTCAGGAGCGGAGAGGACTTTGCCCGCCAGTGTTACACTCTTGTTTCAATGAAACACTATGTATATCCTGTAATTACTGACCAATTAAATTCAAAGATAATCTATGACATGGACTGTTGGTGTTCTTGTGTACTGTCTTAGCTTTTCAGCTGCCTTTGCCATTGTGGTGAGTTGGTATCATTTTCTGGAGTCGTAATTGGAATGGGATAGCTGTTTACATCTGTGTTACAAATAACTTCTTTAAAAACAGGACAGGCTCATCATTTTGGGGTCACTTTATGAGCAACATCTAGAGTGTCCGATTGGGGGCCTCCAGCGTTACATATCAGTGATGGTAGCAACAGTTTTTCGCTCTACCTGTGTCTAGGATATCCAATCTAAATGGAGCTTTTTTTTTTTTTTTTTAAGTAGCCTGAATTTAGGCTCTACAGGAATTGAAACCACAAAACCTTAAATAGAATTTGTAATGACTTTCTCTTATTTCACACCTGTACTCTCATGTGTTTAATTTCGAACATACTAGTTGTTGACAGGTCTGCTGTTCTTTTTAACACCCAGTCTAGTCTGAGTGGCTAGTGGAGAATGGCAAAGGACAGATCTTGATTCATACTTCCTGTGTGTGCGACTGTGCTTGTAGTGGCAATAATTAGATACTGGTACAAACAGACCGAGTACTTCTATGGAATAATGTTGTATTTGAGCTGCAGCAATTACACAATCCCCACTGCATGATGTTTTTCAGGGGCAAATGAAAAGGTACTTGTGTTGAAATGAAGGCTTTGCCCCTGCAACGACTTTTCCTTGGACGAAGCTGCTCCCTGGTGGCCAGTAGGATATCATGCGACTTCAAAAAGTTCCATGTCTATCTTTGCTTTAATTATATTGCAGTTGCATTCCGTAGTGAGTGACTGCAACAGTACTTCAGCTGGCAAGACTTAAACACTTGCAATAACGCCATGCTTTATCATGCTGTAAGGAACAGAGCAGTGAAAACACAATCATACACCCCAGCATTTGTGATGCCAAAAGATATTTGCATTTTTGTACTTGCAAGAAGGGGTGACAATGAATTGCCATTAGATCCAAATTGATTCATAAGTTTGTGGGGCTTATTTGCCTTTGAGACAGAGACTGTTCAGTAAAATGAAAGCATACAAAATCATGAGTTATATTAATTCCCTATTTGTTCTTATTTAGCCTGAGGTGGGATGTATGACACCAAAAATCTGATTTAGAACATAGCTTAGATTGCTGCGTATCGATTTGACCAAACTACATCTTGAGAACCAAAATAAGAATTTTAACATCCAACATATTAACTTTTTTTTGTTTAAGTTCAGGATCTGATGTTATAATAACTGATTAACATTGACATTATTTTAATTTTAAACAAAAGCTTGATTTGTACAGAATTTGACAACATGTCTGTCTGAAGTTTAAGTGATGTCCAGTGTAGCTGATCGTTGCAGACTATTTAGTATCATGTTGCTACTGAATTGCCAGTGACATTTAAATGCTACTCAAGAATCACTGAAATTCAAAAAAAAATAAAATAAAGATCTAAGTTTCTCCCATTTTGCGATTAGTAAACATTGTAAAAGGGGATGCATTCACTGTCTGAGTCTAATACCCCATAAAGACTGTGTAATTTATTCCATTATTGAACATTAAGAGATGATTGAAATGAAAGACTTCCAGGAAATGCAAAGCGGAAAACAAAATGAAACCATCCCCCCAAAGGAACGAGGCTCTGCCATTTTTCCTGACAAAGAAGCAGAAGATCAGGAAGCAGCTACTTTATTTCACTACTCTCTGGATAATTTGCACAGTTCATTCACGCTTTTACAGTAAAACACATTCATCCAGGGGGTGGGGTCCGTCTCCTCTGATCTCTCCCCCGGGACCTGTGCCTTACATTACACGCTCACCGCTGATTGCATCTCTTCAACCAATCAGAGCCCCGATTACAATCAGTCATCAGGCCGCTGAGATGAAAAAAGGCAATGCATTGTTTCTTTTAAACTAGGATTTAATCTGAAATATTATATAATATTTTAAAAAAGAACATTGACATTACTTTAATAAGCTATGCAATTGGGATGCCATGGAGGAGAAAGTCATTGTACCAGCAGGCAACCTGGCAGATTCTTTCCACAATATGAGCTGAGTCATGTTAGCTACCCTGCTCTCCTTACAGTAGTTCTGCAAGTAACGATCTATGCAAAATAAAGGGCTCTTGCATTACAATTTCTGATTGGGTCATTCCTTTTCTAACAAAATATCAAAATCTATAGAAAAAAATCTTCATCATTCAATAAAAGGTAGAGATATCAAAAAAGAAAGTGTCGGACCCCCGTCTGAGTTTGGAGGCCAAAATTCCAGCTAGAGGAAATTGCACTTGAGCAGCTGTGTGGGTCTGTGAGGGCATCATCATGCCGGGGACACTGTTCATTTCTTGCGAGCATGTTTGTATTTGTCCACATAGGCCTTCACCAAATTGGCTACCTTACTGGAGTTCACCTCACCGCTCTTGCTGTGACACACCTAGAGAGAAATATAGAATCAGACAAGTTGCAATATGGGGCAAATGCTTATTGCTGCCCTCTGGTGGTTGCTAGGAGACAGACAAAAAAAACATAAGGTTCCTGGTGATTTGGGTCTAAATGAGAAAAAGTTTATTTTCATCTGAATCCCGGGAAGCAGATCAAGTCTGCTTGCTTATGGATCCAGTTCACTGCTTCAACTTGTAGGAACATTTTATGTGATAATTCATCAAGAGATGCTTCATATGAAATCATACGACTGCCAATAGATATTAAGTAGGGTTCTTATTTTAGTTTGTCATACATCATATGTGGAAATATAAACAAAAAATTGAAAAAGGTGACTTATCATTTGAATATTATGCTAGAATCCACTGATAAATCATTTCCATCCCAAATTAGAAGAGGTGTACCTTCTCAACTGCTTTGCGGACAATCTCCTTGTATTCTTCCTTTGTGATTTCCTTTTTTTGGTAAAAGGGCTTGATGGCTGTCTTCACCTCATTTATAGCTTTTTCTTGGATCTGCTGTTTCTATAGCAGGCGGAAGAGGAGCTTAGAAAAAAATCTGCAATGTTTATGCTGCAGTGACTTGCAGTGAAAAGATGCCACCGAAGTTACCTTTTCCTTTTTAGAGCTGTCAGCTTGAGCCTTGTTATGCTGAGAAGGCTGAGTTGTGGAGGATGGCAACGCCTGGTTGGCTGGTTGTCCCTGGGATGCTGCAGCCACATTTGCTTTGGTTGGAGTGGGAAGCAGGCCAGGCTTTCCATAACCTACCACATTACTTGCCATCTAGATAGAAGCAAGTAATTGCATTTTTAGTCCAATGGTTCTGAGTTTTGGATTATTTTGTAGGCCAAAAAGGCAAATGCAGCGTACCTGTGTCGTGAGGCCGTCAGGCTGCACCACTGCTGTCTGACTGCCTTGCAGCATTGGTGGAGGAGGAGGGGGAGGCGGCGGGAGGCCTTGAGCACCTACAGCAGGCATCTGCAGGAGTGGCACGGCAGGGTGGAGATGCATTGGGACCTGAGGAGGCATGGCGTATGGTGCTGCAGGTTGCAAGCTGACTGGCAGGGCTCCTCGAGAGCCCTGCATTGGGTAGTGATGATGAAGAACAGTCATCTGAGGTGGGGGCATAACGTTCAGAACGGGCACTGGGGCATTACCCGGGACTGCCTGGAGAAGAGGTTCAGTTTTAGGGGGCTCTGGAGAAGAGAAAGTTAAAAGGTCTGAGACTCAGGAGAGGCAATTTCAGTCTATTAAAAATGTTGCTTATTAGCACATTTCCACTTTAGTTTAGATGAGCTGATACAGATCATTTATAGAACATAAATTTGAACATGTAAATTATAAAAGCCATAAAATTTCCTTAGCAGCATTGCAAAGAAAATTAATATCCTGTATGTAGTCTTAAATTAACAGAGGGACACCAAGATAAAATCCTATTCAGGGCTGATAATTACATCCTAACAAAATCAATGCATTACCTCAGAATCCAGCGATCGTGGATTTTCTAACATTATTTATCTATGCATAGCAACTGCCCTCATACTAGTATCAGAAATGTTTTTACTGAGGAAAAAACACAAATATATTAAGAGAAAATGGTTATTTGATAAGGGTTCCCATAACATACACTTATCATAGTTTAAAGAGACTTATCAAATGTGGCTGATTTAATACTAAGAACACAAATACATGCCAAAAGAATTATTTTAAACACAATTACATAAACCTTAACTTCCTTAAATATCTAGGGAGATTTTGCCGGAAGCAATGGCTTTGGCGACTCCACAATCCATATCAGTTCTATTGATTTCAGAGAATTGCTTTGATTTTTGTGTCTTCAGTGAAGTGAAACTGTGGTAGTATTTTTTAATGATTATCAATAATTATAAATCTAAATGTAGAAAAACTGTACAGCAGTCAGAGAGATTTTAACCTGCTGCTGGTTGCTCCTCCTCTGTTCGATTCCAGCTTCCAGATCCTCCTCGCTCCCTCTTTGAATAATAGTCCTGAACATCTGCCGGGAGCGTCCTTCGGACAGCCCAGCTGGATGCTGATGACCAGCCTGACCGGTCAACCATAGCATCGCCTGTGTCGGACTCTTTCCTCCGGCTGCCACCACGATTCTCATTGAAGCGGCTGTATGCGTCGTTCCCTGAATTGTTGCCTGTACCTGAGAAGTTGTTTCTGGATTGCCAGCGGTTGTCAGCAGGCTCATCCTGCTGGTTATAGAAGCTACGATTACCAACGCCCCGCCCTGATCCCCGGCCATGCTCATACCCTCCGCGCCCACCTCGACCTCGGGACTCTCCCCTGTTCCCGCGGTCTTCCCTGCGTGAGCTGCCGCTAAAGCCAAAGTCCCGGTTTCTGCCCTCGGGTTCACAACGAGTCTTTTCCGTCACCCAGTCAGGATTATCCGACCAACCGTGGCGATCCGGTGAAGATTCTGAAGGGACTCCATTTTCAAAGCGGCCAGCGCCTCCATGATACCTTCGACTCTCACCACCACTACCCTGCCCTGACCTCCAACCACCCCTACGATCTCTCCTCTGGGGAGAGTGCTCCTTTGAGGAAGGCCTTTCAGAGCTTGATGCTCGTCTATATGACCTTGTTCTTGATCCAGACCTAGAGCGAGATCGAGACTTCGATCTGGAGCGACTCCTTGACCGCCGTCTCCTCCTCTCGCGACTGCGGTCCCTCCTGGAGTGGTCTCTGTCCCTGTCTCTGTCTCTGCTGCGAGCCCGTGGGCCCCGGCTGGAGGGGGGGCTACTGTCCCGATCTCTTGATTTAGAGCGTGAAAACCTGGATGGATCTCGCCTTGAGTCCCTCTTGGGAGACCAGGTGGAGGTCAGGGAGTGGAAGCGGGAGCGGCGTTGTTTGCCGTTCTTCCTTTCTTGACTCCTTTCTCTTTCTCCTCGGTCCTTGGAGCCCTCCTCCTTTGCAATTTGGCTTCCAGATGCGGGAGGATCTGTGGAAATGGGTGTAGTGCTCTCTTTTGGTTGTTCCAAAATGGGGTTTTCATTATGCTCACTCATGGGTGAACTACAGTCCATAGGTACAACATTTGTATCATCTTTAGATGTACTTTCATCCTTGTTGCCTTCTCCAGAACTGTCAACTACAAAGGGACTTTGTGACTGAAATGTTTTTGTATCAGTGTCCACAGACGCCTCTGTTTCTTGTACAGCAGCATTTGTCTCGGACTGCTGACTGGGGGAAGAAATGGGCTGAGGTGTCTCACATGATGCAGGGTTAACATCCTTTGATAAATCTTCGTTGCTGGCTTCCTCTGATGCTTCACCAGTCTCTATTTTATCATCCTGCTCACTACTGTGTGGAGACATGAGGTCCTCTAGCACTGCATCAGTGGGTGATTGTGAGCCATTCTTATTTTCACTGGGAGAAATGGGAGGTGTTTTGTCCTCCTCCTCCTCCTCCCTTGTACTGCTGTCATCTTCCGAGCATGAACCATGGCTTTTTAGCGACGAGTCTGAGGGACAAGATCTCTCACTGTCCTCCTTGTCCACTTTCAGTTTATGTTTATTAGATAGTTCCTCGGTCTCATTACCGTCTTGCTCCGCCTCAGTGCTCAAAGATTCAGCATCTCTTTGTTCATCAGGTGAATCAAAGTCATCTGGGCCGACACTTCCTTCTGCATCAGACTGCTGCTGCTCTGAGTTGTTGATTGGCTCCACTTCGGTTTTGTCTTCCTCCTCCTTGTCGCTGTGGTCATCCTCATCACCACCTTCCTCCTCACTTGCTATAGGACTGCTTACAACCTCAGGAGAGCGTTTTTTCCTTGCTGGGGCTTTCCTTTTCCCACTGGCTTTTCGGTTTGTCACCCGCTTGCCTTTCCTTTTGGTTGGCACTTGAGAAGCCCTGCCTGGCTGCGTGGACTGACTGGTGGAGGAGTCAGAGTCTGACACACTGGACTGGGGTGGTGATGATGGCTCTGACGCTGGAGTCTCTTCCTGGGCTTTGCTATTGCGTCCAGATCGTCTGGATGGTAGAGACTCAACTTTTTTGGTGGGAGCTTTGGAGGTTGAGGCCCTGCCGCCTCTTTTCTCACCTCCTTTCGGACAAGTGATGGCACAGACAACACCCTGAAACACTGAAGAGAACAAAGTATGTAACATATGAAGGGACCCAAATCTTTTTACAAATATGGTCATAGGTTCACTAAAGTCATTATGAGAGCTAAACTTTGTTTTTTCTGTGTGATTCTCCAAAACGTCTGATTAATATTCAGTCTGTACTGGTGAAATATCTGATAAGGAATATGAAAAATTACTGATTTCATTCCAACACATTGAATAAATTCATTTGCAGCATATTATAAAGGAAGCTGTGGATGATCAATCGGGAAGTATTTTACAAGATTTAAAATGATTGAGAAGAAGACTGGGAAAAATCTGTCAAACATGACTCACCAAAATGACCAGGACCAAACCGTGAATCAGAATGGAGGGGAGATGAACTGAATCCAAATGTAAAAGACCTATGGTTCATGGTTGTGGGGCGGAAACTCTGCCTACAAACAAAGGAAACCAACAAGCAATGTCAGATTTGAGTTTGATAGCTGGAATGGGGATACTGTGCATGGTAACTGGACAGAGTAATAAACACAGGTTACTTCAGTCAAAAAACATTCTATCACAATGAAGGTATTATGTTAACAGTAAACGTGAATATATGATCATCTATGAATGTAAATTTCCCTTATCATGGGTTTCCCAGCATTCTCCTATTTCTGAAATTCCAAATCTCCTCCACATCTATACCTAATATGTTACCTCACATTCAGAGTATGATTAGAGGAAGTTTGAGTGAAGGCTAAGTTTTAAGGGAGAGATTCAGGCGATGTGGGAGACAAACAATAAATAACGTAGTTATTGTGCAATCTATAATACTTACAATGTGCAACTTGAAACATAACCAGTGAAGTTAGTGACTTATACTCTGATAGAAACACTGTTGTAGTTTACTCAAGGCAAGCAAACCAAATTGAATCCTCATTTATATATATTGGAAGTCCTTGCATGTTTTTGTGAAAGGTGTGCATGAAATCAAGTAAATGCACACTTGGCCTGATGTTGATACATGCTTTGATGTTGCTTTTGAACTGTTGTTCAATAGAAAAAAAAAATAAATGAAACTGTCCAGGTAAAATGATGGTACCCTGAACAGTCGTAGTTTGTTGCACAACTATTTGAGGCAATAGAAGGCCACTTCAGAATAGTCCAATGTTATGCTCCTAGTTATTGTTGGGTGTTTTAGCTGTGTGTTTTGAGTCATTATCTTGTTGGTGGACTCATGACCTGAGACTGAGGCCAAGCTTTCTGACACTAGGCCAATCTTTTCGCTCCAGAATGCCTTGATAGTTTTGAGATTTCATTGTACCCTGAACAGACACCTTGTGTCAAATGGGACGGCGTGCTTTTCTGTGTATGCTTTTTTTTGTCTTTGGGGTACCAACATTTTCTTCACACAAACATGTGTGGGTGCGCACACACGCACACACACACACACACACACACGCACACGCACACACACACACACACACACACACACACACACACACAAATAAATGTATGGGTACATAAAGATGTGTGCATGTATGTATGTATGTATATATATATATATGTGTGTGTGTGTATACACGCACACACATATCTCACATATTTCATATCTTGATTGTTTTATTTGGCAATAAATTAATCTTTCATCCCAAACTCAATTCCACATTTGAAAACAAGTTGCTGTCTAAATGTTAAACCGACTTGAATCATTGTATCTTAATGAGACTCAAATGGGCATAAAAAGACACATCATTGAAAACAAATATTGGCATGATTACAAACAGTTTTAAAAAAAAAATTGCGGAAAAAGTCAACAGGTAGGTATTTCATTACCTTGATGTGCCACTGGCAGTGATGGGAGCAGATGGAGAAAGCCATGGGTAATCTAGCGCCTGGGGTTTACACTGTTTGAACTCAGCGTCATATGTAATGTCCTCAGTCATCCACACGGGTTCTGTGCTGCATTAGGATGTACATGAATATTTTATGAAAAACCTTTCAACAGATAAAGCACCACTGTTTATAGGGTCATTATAGAAGAAGTGTCTCTGTGTGTGTGTGATCATATGAGAATTGTCTTAAGAAATATGCTCTAAAGTCCACCGGGGGGCTTTCATGCATTCGTCAGAATGCTGACGGTTGTTGTAAGCAATTCAATGACCCAACTGGAACTAAATAGTATCAGGTTTAGTACCTAGTTTTGAGCTGAAGCACAGTAAGTGCATCTGCCCTATTCTACCATTCAAGGGCAACATTACTTACACGTCTTCTGCCGAGATGGCCATTTCTGAGAGAAAGGAAGACGATGACCAAGCACAGCACTCTGTTCCTCTCACCTTTGTAAAATAAATGATCAATGGATGAAAACAAACTCCTTACAAAAATCCAAAGAAAACATACTAATTACAGTAATGAATAAACACCTTTTTTCGGCTCAGTGAGGATGGGTCTTCATCGTTGCCTGAAAGAGATGTGCAAACAGTTAGAAATGGCGGGAAACATGCAATCTGTGATACTTTTGATTCGATTAGCAAAGCTGCATCACTTGGAAGAGAGCCTGGAAATTTTGCTCCAGTAAACAACTTTATATTCAGCTATTCATGGAGCATTGGCTGTCTTGAAATGAAGACTGAACAGCAGAGGTGTTTAACTGGGCCTTATGACCCCCAGGTTGTTCCAATGCATACTGCAGGGGGATTTTAAATTTTTTGATAATTTTCCATTCTTTTAAAATATATCTAACCCAATTTTTTTTCCCAACAAATGAGAATTAATCTGCCCATCATTTTAAAAGCTCGGTATTGTGTGCAAGATAAGACTGACACTGGCAGGCCACCACTTATTTCCCCATTTGTGTAAAATAAAAAATTTACGTTTGAATAGCTTGCATACATGATTTTCATGCAATTAACAGACAATGTTGATATTGGTATTGGTATGTTAACAAGCTACATTTATGAACGGCAGTGTCAAAGCCAGCCTACTCACTGTACCTTGCATTTGTTTGGAATAAAAACATGAATATAATAACCTGTGTTACTTGAATAGTTTAGTATAGGTACAACTACACATAGCACAAAGTTTAATATGAAACACTATTTCATACAATATATAGTAGGGGTCCCTACTCTACATCAGTTTGGGGGTTGTTGGCCTGACAAAGCCATTGAAGAACTAAGCTGTACATTATGTGACTCCTTGCAGGTTTAATGGGAAGGATGAGGGTGAAGCAGGATGTGGTCTGAGCCGCACTGGATCTGTCCGCTAACACAAGCACAAACATGCCTTCGTTTGGGACAAAGGCAGGAGTAAAATCCCCACCCCTCACATCACAGGGGTGAAAAACATGAGTGACCTCCAGGCTTATTTGCATGGTAGTCAGAGCACAAGTACAACAGCAGTGATTACACTCTGCCAGACCACTCTTCATTTGAAAATGAGAAAAATGGGTCAATTCGTTTCGCACATTACAACATTCCTCGTGCATATACTGCTGTGCTACCCAGGGTGCCCGACACTTTTTCTGCATGACAAATTTTTTGGGTACCACATATGAGGGTCAATCTTTGTTTTAGGTCTCACATATGGCACACACATCAGGCAAATACAGTAGCCTAAAGGCAAACCACAAAACTCCTGATAGCATATACTGTATGCAGCAAAACTGACTATCGGGTTACACTAGTATGATTGTTTCTTAGCCCATGAAATCCAGTTTGAGAGAGGGGGACTGGCTTACTACCAGCTGCTTTGGCCACAGTTTCATTCTGACCCACTACGTAAATTGACTTATGCAAGAAAAGAAGACTGTCTTGGAAAATTCTGTTTTACCTAACACAGCATCATTTAATAAACAGGACTGCTTTATTATAAACTGGGCACATATCTATTTGACTGGTTCTGAACACCAAAGGAGGGAAGTAGATTATCAGGTGAGAGGCTCCTAAACCCAAAGTTTTGTTTTAAAATAACCATATACTGGATGCACCCCAATGGCATCACATGGCAAAACACTCTTAATAGAGATAAAGGGTTGAGTCTAGACCCACAAGTTAAAGAAAAGGGCAGCAAATAGCTCATGTTCTTACAGGCGTGGGAGAGGTTACTCAACTCTATCCATCCCCTGCTGATATCAATCACACTGACACAACACTCTGTACTGTCATCAAGAACCAGGACACAGCAAAGCAGGTGAAAACAAATGATGGATCACACAAGAGCAACAGAGAATGAAAGCCATAATGCTTTTTCAGGGATCTGTGAGACAGATCCTCCTGTGAAACTGCTAATGTGACAAACACTTTGCAGACAAAGGTGGCTGAAGGAGACCACGGTCAACAATTGTCCAACATAATTCAGCAGTGGGCACACCAGGAAGAGAGATTCCTCCTCTGTGGAGTGAGATAGAGTACTTCAGTCCAAAGCACAACACTTATCAGGTGTTGATCAAACTCATCAGGCAACATGTTGGGTAAACACCCCCGAGACATGCTCAAAAGGGCATTATATCTAGATAACATTAACTTTGCAATAACTAGTAATGTGGTGTGGTACAATTCTGTATTATGTTTAGGAATGCATCTATTTGCATTTGCATTCACGTAACTTCCACTCTTCCAAGGAGCAAACATGGCACCACTCTAAAGACCACATTTCTTTTTCCACTGATTGACTCTCTTGACATGGATATGACAAAAAAGCGGGGAAAAGATGTGAGAAGATGTGAGAAAAAAAAGAATTTGAGTTGTTTTTCACATTTCAGCCGTGACCTTTGGAAATATTATAAATAATGATCTGTGAAAAGTCTTTTTTATATGAATCTGGCTCTCGTGAAGTCTATCCCTACTTCTGTCAGAGAAGGAATGACCTTATAGCATTGCAGGGTGAGGCTAATAAGAAATTGAATGCTATCTGCCATGCATATTGAAGGATAGTGATCATACATTTCCTAACAAGTCCTTTTGCTTTATAGTCAGATTTCCTCTCCATCTTTAGTGGTCTCTGTCTTCTCCCAGGCTGTCTTCTGGAAAAGAAAAAAGAATCCAAATGGTTTTGAAGTCATCTATTTAATTGTCAAAAAAAAACGCCAGAGACTCAAAATTCTGTAAGTATGAAAAACACAGACACTTACTTGGGACCAACTTTATGTTCAGGGTTTCTACAGAGGCAGCTCTCTGCTTCATGTTCAGTCAGTTGCTTTCTCACCAGAACCTTAAAGTATGAATAACAACACATTTTATTGTTCAAAAATCTATAAGTATTTTGTTCCACTTTAAGTTGAAATGCCAGAGCAAAAATCTTTACAGAGGAAGCAGAGGATGGAATCAAATAAGAGAATGAAGGCTGTATTCAGGTTAATGGGCCAAAGCTTTACTAACAATTGACACATCTCTTTGACTGATTGCATGTAATTTGTTCTGAGGTCACAAAGCAGACAGAAGGATCTGGACAAGTTCAACTATAACCATGGAGACATTGACAGAAAGTACACTGACCTGCACACAGCCAAGATTACCGTCCCATCTGTAAACACTGTTAAATAGTCGCCTGTCCACAGGGCAAGACGGAACCGTCTGCAGCTAAAATAAACAAAAAAAACAAAAAAAAACAATACACAATCACCATTCTCTAACTAATACCTGGACATCCACATCACATACTATTACTTTATCAGGCTTTAGGCCAAAACACACTTGCCCGTCAAAACTCCTGTTTCAATCATTTTCCATGAATTTTCCAAATACCATAGGCGTCTTAATGCAGACCTGTAGTTCATGCCACTGTCATATCTCTATTTTTGCTCTGTTGGCCTCCGTTGAGGAAGAGTGGGTAGAAAGAGCCTTGGCAGCATTTGAATGAATACTTTATTGATCCCCAAGGGGATATTGATGATTTATGTCTTGTAACCATTTTTAAAAAGATGATTATATTTTCTCTAAATCCCCCCCCCCCCCCCCCCCCCCCACACACACACACACACACACACTCGCTTACTTTTATTGGTCATTACGCATTGCATCAGTGGTGACTTGTTGACTCCACCATTACACCATTACCACCATTACTGGTAATTGGCAAACAGCTTAATTGCATTCCTGACAGCTCAGACTTGAGTGAAATTACTTTGCCTCACCACAATGCTACTCTTCCAATGTCAGTTGGGGATGGCAATCTAATGCCTGGCACCTGTTACACTGTGGCAGTGCACTGTAAGTAATTGTTTTGCCTTTAGACTGGCTTTTAAACATAGTGGCGCATACGCATGTTATTTTAGCTTGAAAACATGTTTAAGCACAAATTAAGTGGACAAACAGCGCACTCTTTGCTTCACATCTTTGTCATCCTCGACACAGGAAAAGCCTTAAGATTACTGACTCACCTCTGCCCATGTAAGAAGGCATCTGAGACAGAAGACATGGCAGCAGCTGTCTGGCACGGCAAGTTCGCCACCAGCTAGGTAGCCCAGACAGATAGGACACTTCTCCGCCTCCTCTGCATCCAACCCATCAGGAGGGCCCTGACCTCCTACAGTCACAGGAGCAAAATCACATGTCAACAGATCCTAAGATTATTCATAACTCAAGATGAAGTGGAGATCCATTTACAGACATTGCGTAGTGTAATTAGAGTAACAACTGAGTGAAGAGATAAGATTCTTACCACTTCCAGCTCCAGTCATGTCAAGCCCTGGGCTGCCCCAATCACCACTGAATTTGTAGAGATTAAAAAAAAAAAAAGATGTTTCAGCAGTCATCCCCACTTGACACAATTTAGGGGTTGATCAAGCTGAAAAAATTTCATGGTAGATTCAAACAACAATTATTAGATAATCATGGGGCCAGATATTCAGTAAAAGATTTTTGTCATGAGCTGCAGATAACTATTATGTTTAACAGATTTTGTGTACATAATTTTAAAGCACATTTCCTTCAAGCCATGAGATAAACTAAAATGTATGTAATACAATTACGGTTCTTAATTTGAAAAATTATTGACATCTAGACATTGATCAGTGTCAGTGCAATGTTTATAGACATTGAAAATCTACAGTAATTAACATCTCACAGTGCAGTGTATGCAGTGTTTCTCTTGTTTTCCTTACAGAGAAAAAAATGCATGGCATCTCACAGTTCAAGCATTGTATAATTTGTCTATGTGTCTGTTTCGTTTGGTTGAATTTTGCTTTGTTTTTTAACTCATAACTTCATAAACTTCATAAATCATTTTCTAATTAAAATCAAATCCAAGGTCTGCTGTGACACAACAGCCAATGTCACAACTTTTGTTTCTGTCTACACTCTTCCAACCTGATCATTGTTTTGTGTGCACATATGGTTTACTAAAAAATGATGAACTGAAAATTTGTTGACTTAAGTGTAATGACATTGTTGAAAGTTATTTCTGTAGAAAAATAGAGCTTTATGTTAGATGGCTATTCTTGAAATTGTTTAATATTTTCACCATTCCTCCTGGAGGTAACTTGACAGGGATTGAATTATTACATTACTGGATTCAATTTGGATTGCAATAAATTTCTCTAAAGTTCAGATAACAGAGGTGTTATTTCCATTATATTGCAGTTAGAGTTATATTAAACTGTTAAACAGGTTTGTTATTAGGAGATTATTGGACAATAAACATACTATCTTACTTATTCTTCTTCATGAATTTCCCCTTGTGGGATCAATAAAGTATTATTCTATTCTTCGCCTCACCAGAAACTGTGTTGGACAACACAGGAGTCAAATAATAAAATAAATATAAAGAAATAATGTACAGGAGAGGTCTTCACATGTGCTAATGCCTACATCCTAAAATTTCAAGTTGTCGACCCTAACCATCCTTAGAGACAGCAGAATAGAGCCAACCAACAACAGACAATGTCCCACTAAAGACAGTAAAGTGAGACACTTAAGTGAAGAAAATCTCTCATTTCATATTATTTATTTTATTTATTTGGATGCTACACTTGCTTTCCAAAGCTATACCAGCATAAAAATGTATTCTTCATTTACTGCACTCTTATTTAATGGGGTCTGTACTATGGATAAAGTGGCTCTTCTGTTCATATATCAGTAAAATTCCCGATGTCTCGCATTCCCGTTTCACTTTTGAAATATCACTCACTATTGTCAAATCTTGTTGTGCCACAAGATTTGCCAAAAGAAGATTTGACAAAAATTAACCATGACTTTGATGATAAAGAAAATGCATAGACATCACACACCGAAAGAGTTCCAATTCCCGTGTAAGTGCCGTACAGCAGCACCTTTCGAAATTTGTACCTAATTCCCTGCTGCGGGTGCCAAATGCAAGATTGAGTGAATGAAAATGTGACAGAGGGCAGAAAGGGCTGAAACAGTTATAATTCCAGGCTCCACAAGATGTAGGTGGGAGCAAATTCCAAGTGACTGCCCATGTTTCAGATACACGATTTTCAAGATAAGAGAAAGCAACAGCAGCCAGAATGGCTTAGAAATTAATGCAATGTTCACAAGCACAGCTGTGTCTACAAAGCCTACCTCTGTTTTATAATGTAATTGTGCAATATTCATTAATATGTATAATTCACATGATGGGGTTATATTATGCTAATGTGATTTGGATATATTTAAAAAATAAGATCAATTTTCTATTTGCAATTAAGAAATACTAGATTATGACATTAAATACAAAAAACAACTTTTTTTTTTAAACTTTTTATCCGGGGACACAAATACGGCAAATCAATAGCAGCAACCTTAAACCATGTAATTTTAACTCCTTCACTGGAGAAACACAAAGTTTATGAAGACACACAGATGTTGATTGATGGTGGCATTGCAACACAACTTCCATTAATCCAAGAAAGAAGCATTAATTGGATGGGAATGAAAATGTAATACCACCACATCAAATTAAAATGTCTTCTGTGGTAATAAGGGTGACTCTCAGGATTTAGCACCACCAGATGCATGCATGACCGGAGTAGATGTAGACAGAATATCCTTTCATCAACATGTGAACACGTGTTTAAAACTTGCAATACATTTTGTAGGAGGGACACCTAATAACGCAAACTCAGAACACTCCCTTTTCACTGCAATACATTACAGAGTCTTTTGGATGTGTCTGTTTTGTCTTATCTGCAGACTTTGAGGAACTAAGTGAACATGTATTTGCTTAAATGCACTAAATATACATTCATTCTTATGTGTTAACATGATTGAAAATACTTTACAAATCATTTTGAAAGTTGGCAACACATTCAATCATGATTCATCCCCGTATTCGAGTAAAACAGAACTGGTGCTAAATTTATTCGCGGTTTACAGCCTGTTCAAATGACCAATTGTGGTTTTACTAAATGTGAGTTCGGTATAATCGATTATCATTAATACCATCGTGATTACATTATATACGATTTACACTATCGCCATTTTATCAATTCGCAAAATGTGCCTTTTGTTATTGTCCGTTAATCAGACATAATTACAAAACCACTGATCAGGCACAACAATCAGCTCGCGGACGCTCTCTCCTCAGAAGACTCGGTCTTTTTCATAGAATCAAATAACTAGTTTATAATTTCACCATTCGACCGCGGGAGACATGGGTTTGTCGAACAATAACAACACTCTCGGCCCAGCGCTTCGTAACGGGGGGATAAAGCCTACAAGATCACTTTGACGCGAGTCAGAAACCGTCTCAAAACACACACTCAGATGGAATCCTTGCGCTGTCACGACAATTCTGAGCTCCGTTTGCCACCGGCTAACTTGTGCGTCTAAAAAGTCTCGGTCAATCGTTCGACTACAGTGAGTTCACGCGTTAAGGCAATCATCAATGTTGTGATTTAACTAATTGAGTGCGGATAACTGCACAACATGTAAGATTTCTACTGAGCTTTCTGATTCCATCGACTAAGTGCCAACACGGCCTGGCTGCTGAAGACAGAAATTAGCACCAACTCGATCATCCAGTGCCAACACGACGCTGCCAACACGGTTGTTGTTGATTAGCAAAGCAGCTATTGCTAGCTAAAAACACAGCTGCATAAGAGCTAACTGCCCGGCGCTAACCGGATAGCAAACACGGCTAAATAGTATCTAATATTCGCGGCCAGAAATGCAGTGAAGGTCATAGGTTAGCTAGCTGGCTAATAGCAATTGAAGCTCAAGTTTAGCTCACAGCTAACTAGCAGCTTTGAACAACAGCACCTGCTTACGCCGCTTTAACTCGTTAGCAGTTAGCGGTATGAAGCAAGCTACAACTCACCTCTAAAGTTCTGCTGTGGCCGATTTCACCCCCGCTGGAGCGATTGACGGGACGGACTCCTGTTATGAAACGCTGACGAATCGCAGTAAGCTGTAGTTGTTTGTGGCTAAAAACGGAGCGTAGATTTCAGAAAGTCCCGGCCACATGTCTCGCAGTCTGGATAAGACTTTGTGCAACTGGCGCCCCCCATCCGACATACTGGAAATTACAGAAATGACTCGCATTACCACAAACTGTGGTTGCTTTATATTACAAAACACTATCTGCTTGCAATGCATCACTTATGTACTTATTTTCATGGTTTGAAGTAATAGAACAGTGACATTCTGTCAAACACACATTTAGACACAGAGTACGCCAAGTTTGTGAAGCAAGAGTGGGCACAGGATGGAAGACACTGAAGATGCAGCTCAGCCAGGAATTATTCAAGTACTCAGCTTGCAATTACAAAAACATTTAAAGAAATTGCCCAAAAATCACTTAAAAATCATCCAGAAATGATCAACCAGCAAATTAGCAAGACTTATGAAAATGAGAAGAAAATGCCCAAGAAAAATGGTCAGCAGTGTACATGGAAATTCTTCAGAAAGTGCTTTTGTAAGCAAGCAACAATCTGGTGAATGAAACAGGTAGGTAAAAATTAATAACAAAATTGGAACATCCCCCCTAGAAAACAATAGCCATGACTTGCCTGTAATTCAACAGGGCCTCTCAAAAAGTCTGAGAGAATTACTCGATATTTAGTATGCAATCTTCTACGAAAAGAATGAACGGGGAATTCACAATATATTTCTACATGACAAGAATATATCTACTGTGAAGTCACTGAGGGTATGCCACAATTATTTTTTAAATATTAAGAAAAATGGATAAAATTAAAACATGCAATCTTTTTGCTTAAGATACAAACGCAGTGTCCAAATGTACAAACAATATGAGAATGCTGTTCAACTGGACTTGCAGATCAGGACTTGTTTAAGGCTTGTTTAAGGCAGTTGACGGGAGCATACTGGGAGGGATCCCTTTTTGCCATCTAGTGGTCACACACAGATATTATAAATCATTACAATTGAGTTACTTTCAGGTCAGTCTTTTCCAAAGCACAAATTTGAATGAAAACTGTGTCGTAGAGCTGAGTATTTCAAAATTACTAATTTATTTTCATGTGCCACCTCCCAAAACAAGATGTCAGTGAAAAATGTGTCAAGATATGAAACATTGAAATTAAGCATTCCATTTTTTTAGTTTGAGTGACAAAAGAAAAAAAATTGAAATAGGTTGGAAAAGGATTCTAAATAACAGTCTTCATTTATTCAGTATTATTCAGTACTTAAAACAAAATTAAACTGCCATTAAATATTTACAGGTACCCAGGATGCCTCTTGTTTTTCCATTGGAATATCTTGTCACTCTTAAAATGAGCTGTGGCTGAAAAGTAAAAATCTGCTAATAACAAATAAAAAAAAAAAAATCTGCCTGCAA
>CAAKHD010003222.1:7686-20186 GCA_901007705.1 Fistularia tabacaria | reverse complement strand
TCATAAAGGCATTTGGCGAGCGTGGTGGAAACCTCCATGTTACTCAGCGCCAGCACAGAGAGGTGCGTCTCATGCCTCTTTACCAACCTGAGGATCAAAGAAACCCAAAGGTATTAATACAGGGTACAGAAATACTGTTGGCTTAAAAAGAGCAAAAAGCCACTAAAACTGAAGAGTAGACAATCAATCATCAGCATCAAGTGTGAAACTTACATGCGACCACAGTCAGAGTGCTTGGCGATGTTCTTTAACGTTAAGGCAGCAGTTAGTCTTATGTGTTTGGTCACTGGTCCCTCTTTTTCATCCTAGGGGGGACAAAATGGTTGGGGGTGGAGAAATCAACCAAATTAGTTTTGTAGAAGGCAAAAACTGCAAACAAAACACAAAAAAAAACTTTTGTGGTAGCACTCAGAGCTGCAAATTTAAGAAGCCGACCTCTCATATTTTTTATTAATTGTACCAGTATTTGCTGACAAATGTATGCAGATTTTATATTTTACAACTAAAATGTAAAATCCATAGGCCGTATAAATATATATTTTTTTAAACAAGCAGCTGGCTTTCATTAATTTTTGATGTTAGTCGGTCAAGGTCAGGATTTGATAAAAATATTAGTAAATATTTAGATTATTTAGAAATCAGTATTATTATATACAGGTTGTCTCGACAAAAGCACATTAAATAGAATAGAATTCACTACTTTTGCGTTGCTGAATTTGGACACTCAGTCACTCTTCAACTGTTAGTCAACCAAATATGACGAATGTTTGAAGATAAAATAGTTCACCAAGGGTGCTCAAAAATTTTTCACTCACTGTGAAGTCCCTGAAGACCAGGTTTCTAGAGCCTCTACGTAGGGCCATGAGAGCTGCGCTCGGATGATTGACAATTGCTTTCGGTGCTCGTGGTGCCGGTGTACCACCTGCCACTGGCGGAGTCCTGCATTAAAACAACATTAAAATCTTTTCTTTTTTTAGAAAAATTAATTTCATCTAAGTTTTACAATGGTGTCCAACTTGACATTTCAATACTAGCATGAGACTGGGTTGAATAATGAATATTTCAATTATTAATTCAGATATGCTGAATTTCTTATTCCATTCAGATTATGTGACGGGCTTAAAGAACACATTTCAGGAATATCAACAGATGACTTACTGAGAAGTCTGATTGGGACTATGGGCCTGCTGCTCCTCCAGTTTGAGTCCAGCCAGCAAAGCCTCTCGAGAACAGTGCTTATCCTAGACAAGAAATAACATATTTAAGACAAAAATCGGAGACAAAATCTGTTCTCAGTCATGCAGATTATGAACTTTGGAAAACCATTTTGAAAAAACAATTTCTTTGGTATTTGTGTATAGTTTGTCCGGAATATTAAAATAGGCAGTACATTTCTTTTAGTAATCTTGTGATCACAGCCTACCAGCCATAAGACAATACTTCCAAAAGACAGTATAGTTGTCCTACCTGTAGATGTGTGATGAAGGACAGTCTCTGTCGTGGAAAGGGTTCACACCCCTCCCATTGACACTGGCCTCCATAGACATCTTTTCCACCATGCTGCGTTGCTGCGTGGTAAAACACCTGAGACGGCGTTTCAAACCACCTAGTGGACAGACAACAGGAGTCATTAGAGGAAGCTCGACAGACTCACCAAGTTTAATTTAAACAGTCAACAGGAAACAGACAGTTGTGTCCACAATTTATCACTGGATTCAAGACATTTACTGTGTCACATACCGTCTACAGGATTGCCACAGACACTTGAAGTTTTGCCCTGCTTTCCTGCTTTGCTCTGGTGGCGCAGAGGGTGTTTGCTGAGTTGGGGGGTGGGGGCTGTGGTTACCAGCTGTTGTGGGCTGAGAAACAGGGGGTGGAGATGGGGTAATGGTTGGCTGTGAAACAGACACATTAACCATCATTATGAAATGACCTATAAATGACACTGACTGTTATCAGTACCATAAATGTGCTCTTTCCATGCAGGAAATGAAAAGAACAAAGAGTAAAAGTTTCGTGTGACAGAGGATATCAAAAACTGCTTTGTTAGCTGAGATGTAACCTAAGCTTGTCTAATAGCAGAGGCTGTTCTCTCAGCTGCTTTACTTTGGGAGGTGGGTATCAGCAAGTGCCACATGGTCTTATCTGGCCTCACCTTCTTTACCTCCTAACGACAACACAGGACCACAAGCATATAGGGTTTTAAATTCAGTGAGACATTTGACAACAATTCATAAATATGCTTTGACAAATGTACGATTTTAGAACATTTCTAAGCCAACATATAATTAATGCAAAGACAAAAAAAAGAGTGTTCTTCCTGGTTATGTTAGAATTTTACCACCTGCCCTTAATCTATTGAGTAAAGTGGTCAGAGACAATAAATGTATCATAAAAAACTCTGGCTTTTACGTTCTACAATTCCAACACTGAACCAGATTTACATCTTGTAACACCTGTAATTTTACAAGATTGCATTCAATAAATCTTCAAGGCAACAGTGTACACTTTACATCTAGTACCAGGTATGACATTTCAACTGAAGTACAGTATACATGCATAGGGCTAGGATAGCTCCAATTTGGATAACCCCACAACATTCAAAACAGACAAAGTACTTTAACACTACTAACACATACTTTCAAGGGTCAGCATTCCATTCCATTACAAAGCTTGGGTTTGGCTAGTTTACTACCATTGTGAATTATTCTGTGATATGCTATATACAAATATGTAAGTGCCAAAAAGAAATCAAGACTAAATAACTTTTAATGTACATATCGTCTTACTAATGTCTAGAGTTTATTGTACGAAGTCGAATGGAAGGACACCAATTATGTACTCTGATTTTTTGCCACTATGCATGTGCTTATTTTTTTATCAACTGGACAAAGCTTAGAAGCTCAGTCGACATGTCTGATAAGCAAAAAAAGAGTGTGATTGGAATTCTGGGATTTAAACAAAATTCCTTCAACAGGTAATTGATTGTGGCCTATTAAGACTATGCTTTATGCTGTATTCTTGAAAGTCCCATAGCATGTTGTACCCTTTATTTGTGTGTGTGTGGGGGGGGGGGTAGGAAGTGAAGTTGTGCAAGAGGAAATGTGATAATACAGCAACTGTTGCAGTCTCCATCATGAAAGTGGGGTTGCATTTTTTTTGTATGACAAATGTAGGTCAGACTGAAAAAGCTAACTGTCGTCACATGTGAGATAAAGGATGGTGGCAACAGCAGGGAGAGATTTGTACTCTGACTGATCTAGAATCCCATTTGAACAATTTCAAAATTTGGTCAGCAGAGGGCAACATTAAGGAGCTTCAAGGCAAAGCGGTTTCCAAGCCTAAGTTAGCTTACCATCCCACTGCTGGCACTAAGAAGACATAGCTGGAAAAAAAAAAGCAGCTTCTATAATGAAGATGCTAGGTGGACCTCCAGTTGGTGTCATACTGGTCATCAAATTCTTTTTAAATTAAGACATTTTTTTGTTAGACCTGAGGTTAAAATAATGTGGACTGAATCCTTCAAATAATATCTCTAGGCACAGCACCATGTCAGATTGTGATCAGACTTTTGAAAGTCATTGAAAAACCCTAAAAGGCAAATTAGGCTGCTTCTGTTGATAAACAGATTGCAGTTAATAACTTATTTTCAAAGTACAGTTTATAAGAAAGATCAAATTAATGTAGTAAAAGGCAATGAACACCTTTTAGCTGATAATAGAACCAAATCGTGAATATACAACGAGCCAAATCGGAGCACAGAAATTTGCCAAGACTACGGTGACTGCACCCAAAATCCGGGGGTTCCTCAGATCCCATGCTTCCACTCCCCACCAAGTGACATGAATAAGTAATTGTCGGTCTGGTAGTTATGTATAATACTCCTCTATATTACATGGGAAAAACACCTCCTTGATTAACAGTAATATGCAACAATGCATCACTGTATTTGGCAAGAATGTTACAGGCAAATTCTGAAAGCAATTCAGAACTTTGACATTACTGCATAAATATTAAATTTTACAATACACTGAAAAGCAACCACTGGTTTCTATACCTGCTCAACTCCCAGGTCAAATTGTTATTGGTAATAGATCACAAACAAAAGAGGTTCCAAAAACAAAAACAAACAAACAGACAAACAAAAAACACAGTGAACAACACAAAACTGTTTTTTTACATTGCAGACACATTTTATCAAGAATCAATTAGTCAGCATTATGATATGAAGAATAAATTCATACAGGATAACAGTGTAGTACTATTAATACTGAAATTTGAGTGTACTGTGACTAACAGATTCAGTTTCAACTTTAAGTGTAATGTTATTGTTAAGATATAGCAAAATTATATGCAAGCTACATCACACAGTACAGTTTCAAACTGAACTGAAAATGCAAATACTAGTCTGGCAATGTGAGAGTCAACAGTTTTTTATAAAACGTACACAAAAAGTGAATCAAAACCACAGAAGCTAAATGCTGCTGACTGTGAAACTAATTTTACAACTTACCATTGAGCCAGCTGCCTGTGTCGGTGAGCAGTTCCTCTGCTGAGTGGCGTTCTCTATTGCTACTTTGGCTACTGTGCTTGGGTCTGTTCCTGCTGGCACTGCCACCATGGTGGCACTGCTGCCAGCATTGTTGGGGTCACTGATGGTGATGATCCGCACTCCCACTTTATTGGGAATCCCCGAGGATGCTGCGGCAGCACCACGATCCTCGTTCTCTGCTGGCCTTTTCAGGCCACGAACCTCAGAGGCCACTCCATTTGCAGGAGTGGCAGCAAGACTCTGGGAGGTAACAGTTACAGTGGATGGGAGGGAGGAATTAGGGAGCAGTTGCTGTCTTAGCACAGGCACGGCATGGCCAGGCCCTAAAGGTCCATTGGTTAATTCCGAAGGGGGCCTGTTGCCAACAGCCTGCGGTCCATTGGCCAGGCGCTCAGCCTGCTGGGCTTTGGCAGTGTCCTGCTGAGGGGGAGGGGGACTAGGAAGAGGTGGATTTGAGACGTGACTCTTCTCAGAGGGAACCACCTCCCCATTCCCCACGTACTGTTTGGAAGCAATGTGATTTGGAATGTTTTTGTTAAAGTTGCCACCTCCATCAACCCGATCGAAGTCACATATCCCATTGACTAGAGTCTTTTTGGGGTCTAGGTTGCCCTCCAGTGGGTTCTTCTGGCCTGGGGAGAGGGCCTGCTTCCCATTAGCAGGAGGACTCTCCGAAGCCGGGCCATTTAGTGCCCCCTGGCTGTTCCCTGAGTGGTATGGAGGTAGATTAGACTCCATGCACTTTCGACCATTTAGCAGCTTGGCACTTGCCGCAACATCACCATTACTTGTTTTGTTATTGGAATCACCATCTGCCAAAGAGGAGTTCTCCATCACCTCTATTTTCCTCTCATGGATGTGCAGCCCCGTGGCATCTTTTGCTTCCTCCTCCTTTTGACAAATGATCTTGTCCCCTCTGAGGGGAGCTGGCAGTGGCGGTGGAGGAGCTTCTGGAGCATGTTGGGGTAATGTTCCAGTAGAGAATGGAGGGGGGGGAACACCAGGGGTCACCGCACCATGGCTGATAGCGGCAACAGCTGCAGAAGAGTTGGTGAAGCCAGTGTTAGGGACCACAGTAAATGTGACTTGTCCGGTAGCTGTTGGTGCCTGAATAATGGTAGCTGCCCCAGAGCTACTCGTAGAAATGAGCTGGCCTGGTAAGAGCTGGACTGTTTGGAGGGTTGGGGCCCCTGCAGCAGGAAGCTGGCCTGGAACCAGCTGAACATTGAGCTGCTGAGGCTGGGTTGAGGGTCCCTGGGTGCTGAAGCCTGTCTGGTAGATGACTTGCGGACTTGGGGCTACCGTGCTGCTGGGAGGGGGCACCTGTGGAGCGGGCAAGATTAGCTTTCCTCCTGGTGTAGAAGGCCCTCTCTTTGGAAGCAGCAGCTGTTTGATTAAGCTGGACTCAGTGGAGGTAGGCTGAGAGGGAGGAGTTTGGGAAATAATTTGGAGGGGAGGCTGCTGTTGATGCCTTTTCACAGACAGAGCATGGCTGACCGTTGGATTGGGCTGGATCGGGGTGCTGGAGTGAGAGGCAGAGGGCGGACAGGGGGTAGAGGATGCTCCAGGCTGCCCTGCTATCTGGATAGTCTGAGCACCTGGAATGGCAGATGGGTTGGCAAGAACGATCTGGTGTATGGCAGGGGTATAGGCGGGGTTTTGCTGGGGGTTGGGACTGACTATTACTACACTCTGTGCCTGTTGCTGAGGCTGCTGGTTGGGAGTGGCTATTGTGGCTGCTGGTCCACCTGACTGGTTTGGCGCTGGTTTGGGAGCGATATTTTGAAAGGTGACACGTGACCCCGTGGAACTGGGCACACCCACATTACTGAAAGTCTGACCACCCCCCACCTGGATGGAGGAAGAGGATACCGATGCAGCAGCACCACATTGAGACTCTACCTGCGGCGCTCCTCCCTGAGGTCCAGTCAAGGGAGGGGTCTGAGTTAGGGGCGGGTGCTGGGCGATTGGAGGGCACACACCTTGCACTCTGGCAGTAAGTATGTGGCCCTGTGGTACCTGCTGAAATAATGTGACAGGTGTTCCTGTGGGGAGCATTGGGGAGTGTTGCTGAACTGAAGGTGGAGCAGCAGGGTTCTGTGTGTCTGGTGCAGATGTAGGAATCTGGACCGCTGGTCGAACTTGCTGTTGCACTACAGCCTGAGGATTTGGTGGTAACTGCAGAGGCACGTGCGGGGGTACCGGCTGACGAGATACAGTTGGGTGACTTGAATGTGGATGTTCCTGTGCATTGAAGGCCATTGATGGAGCTGCACCACCGGTGTTGGGACTGGGGCCCGGTGCCCGGAACTGTGGTCCAAGACTCGGATGCCCTGGAGATAAGCCTGATGGGAAAAAAAAAAAAAAATCACAGAAAGGTTAAGGATTAACAAATAGCTGTTCTGAAAATGGAATACATTCTGTTTTCCGAAGATTGCTGACAATTATGGATACCTATTTCTGGAGGACATTCAGAATTGAAAAGAATGCTGGATAGCTACATACATTTAATTTAAGCATAGTCCTGTCCCCCCCTCATACATTATCTGCGGATACAATGAATTGCAAAATTAATTATCTCACGTGAACTTTTCCACTTCTGTCAGTAACAATCACAAACAAACTTATTTTGGGGGGTTTTATGTGATTGACCAACACAACTTGGTTTACAGAACCACATTTGCTGCATTTATAGTTGCCAGTCTTTTGGGGTTTGACTCTACCAGCTTTGCACATCGAGACACTGAAATTTTTCTTTTACCCATTTCTCTTTCGAAAACAGCTCCAGCTCAGTGAGATGAGATGGAGAGCATCTGTGAACAGCAATTTGAAGTCTTGGCACAGATTCTCAATTGGCTTAAGGTGCAGACTTTGACTGGGCCATTCTAAAATATGAATATGCTTAGACCTAAAACATTCCATTGTAGCTCTCGCTGTATGTTTCGGGTCATCGTCCTGCTGGAAGACGAATCTCCCCCTAATCACAAGTCTTTTGCAGACTAACTGTTTTTTCTTCCAAATTGCCCAGTATTGGCCTCCTAAAATCTCATATCAACCCTGATCAGCTTTGTTTGCTGTAATCAGCATTAAAGGGGGGATGAATACATTTCTAAGACCCTGTAATAAATGAATGATGTGCAACAACTGAATATATAGTATAATAGTTCTGGGGTTTAACTTTCATGGCTGATCCTGTAAGACAAGTATTTTACAATCAGGGAATCAATTACTATGATCATGAAACAATAAGATGACTGATTCAGTGCCTACTTTATTGTGTCATACATTTTTGAGGCATTCAAAAAGTAAATTCATACTTCTTCGATAAATAAATATGTATATGTATGTATAAAGTAGGGAAAAATGAGTGTGGACATCCAGAGTCTGTGTTAATGAACAGAAGCTTCCTTTCAATTTCCCTTCTAAGCTGTAAGTGACTTCTTCTACTTTGATCATTTTTTTTCAGTGTTTGACTACATTAGTTAGTTCAGCCATCTTGTCCCAGTGGTACCAGCTCTGCTCTCTGAAACACATTCAGCATCCTTCTCTGAAAACCACTATTCTGAAAAGATTTCCTCTTCCTTCGATACTCTTCAGCTTTTGACATCCTGACACTATCTAATTAACAAGATACCCCTTGTATCAAACAAACCAATCTGACCCAGGGGGATCATTATGGTCCGAGTCAGCAACTTAGGTGGCCAAATAACTCTGTCAAAGATATACCACCTAAACAAGAGTAGTCCAGGTACTGACAGGCATGATAAGAGGAGTTAGCTATAAAATGTCTACTCTACCTGGGGGAGGGGCCTGAGGGTCTCCAGGGGCTTCATGTCGAGCTGCTGGAGATGGTACTGCACCCGAATTCTGCTGCTGCTGTTGCTGCTGTGACTGCTGGTAGTATAGCTGGATGGGCAGTGGGATTGATCTTCGCCTCAGCCCTACCAGAAGAATCTGAACTTGGCCATTTGTCTTTGACTCCTCTTGCCGTCGCATCGTATGATTGGGAAAGACAGTCCTGTAGAAGTAGGACATTATAAGCTTACAAAGTGAGCTGTACAACTAATATTGATGGCATGGAAGGTAGAATTGCATTACAATTAAAAAATATTTCATGCTTTAATATTTTCATGACAAAAAAAAAATGACATAGTATTGTGCTTTATTTAAAGAAATGAATTTGCACCAAATGTCTGTCAAAAGACCTGTAGACATCCCATATGTGGGTCATATTTCACAGCCAGAAACCTTACCAGCTGTTTTTTGATGCAAAATAAACATTTTCTGACAACCACTAATGAAAAAAAAAGTCAAAATCAAATGTTTTGTTGAGATTTTCCAAGCATCCATCTCACAGAAAATGCTTGAAAGAGAATAAACTGAATAAAACAAAAGAAGCTTTGTTTTCCTCTTTACTCGGATAAGAAACTTTTCAGCATCCACTGTAGGTGGAAAAAGCATCACTCAGGTAGAATCAAGACTGACCGCAGACATTTGAGGAAGCCAGTTGAGTTTAAGATGTTACTTCTGCCCATCTTGCTGCATGTGGCCAGATACTCCGAGTACATTTCTGATCTGGACACAGAGCCTTCAAGGTTTGTCTCAAAGTGTGCATTAAGCCTGTTTTGGGAGAGATCACAGACAGGATGGTTATTTTCATAAAAAGGAAGATTCCATTTACAAGCAAAACATGAAGCATTTCCTTGAAGAATGGTTATAACTCCAAGATCTGAAAACTCCTCAGTGATAAGTCAATTGTCACCTTTTCTCTTAATAAGGTACTTTGCTTCCACATAGGCATTCCATTAAAGGGAACCTCATCTCAGAGGACAAATCTTCACAAATATGCTTGAATGTTTGTCTCATAAGAGAATGCTTTTTTAAAAAAAAGCACGAAGAATATTAATTTCTTTAAAAAAAAAATTTAAAAAAAAATTGCGATTTATAACATATTTTAACTCAGGGCCACCGCCATGGTCCTACTAGCGCAATGCATGCTGGGTTGATGACGTATACAGGTTTGCAGGTTTTCCTCAAGTTAACTTTTGCTTGGTATGTTATGGTATATATGGTAGTGTCATTTTGTGCTACGTTTGGGTGCAATTTCTAGTCCAAGGGAAATATGGGACTGATGCTAGTCTACACAGCTTTCCAAGGGACAAGAAGAGAAGAAAGGTAATGGGAAATTGCTTGTGCACATACACAACTTCCTAAGGATCTGTGGCTGTGTTCTCGCCACTTCTCTCCGGATGCATTTGACGCATTTTGCCGGCATGAACTGCTGGAAGAGCTCATGGGTGCTTCTAGTTTTAAACGAACACTAAAGCCAAACACTGTGCCTACAGTTTTCTTTCACAAGCATACAAAAGATCCTTGGGAAATCAGTGAAGCCTACTCGAAAAAATGCCACAGGCAGCAGACGCTAGATGTTGTTCTGCAAGGAAGTCAACAACCTGCTACTGCAGGAGTAGCATCTGATGACGAAAGACCTGGCAACCAGAACAATCACGGAGGAAGCTGATGACCAGTCACCCGATCAGTCAACACAGCAGTCAGTAATTCTACAGTGAACAGCAAATGACAAAAAGTGGCGCTCCTTATAACAGACGCTCTCTCTCTGTTAGCATAGAAACGCAGTTGCCACATGCACACCATCAACTTTTGCCCACCCTTGCCTCTTTGCATTTTTGTTCAGCTACATTTTGAAGGTCATTTTGATTTCTCTATTCAGTGTAATCCTCCTCATTCACATCTTTCACAGTTTCAAATGGGAAGGGTTGCACAAATGCATGTTTTTGCACCGTGGGGTAAAATGAGCATGACAAAGCCCAGTTCAACCTCATGCTGTCACTGCCCAAACAGGATTGCGACGTACACAACAATGGTGGCCTATGAGTAAAAAGTTATTTTACAATCATATACAAACTAAGATATGTTGAGAAATTTTATTACTGTTTTTATGAAGGTGGTACAAACATTGATCTGACAGGTCAATAACATCTTGGTAACTAGGGATCTCCTTAACCAATATCTATATCTAGACACATTACAAGAGAAAATGTCAAATGAGACTTTCAATTAGCAATATACATCTGTGAATTAAGGATTCTTACCATTGCAGTGTAAATTTTTCTCCATCCAGTTCAACAATACCAGGTGGTGGTTGCGTGGACTGAACTGGGACCCGTGTTACTGAAGAAACATGAAAAAAGCAAACCAAAATTTTAATGCTTCTGTGTAATCTCATTAATGCTGAAACAAGCACTACAAAGAAAGCTGTTTTGTACTCTTGAAGAGGTTCCCAGTCTGGCTTTTCCCTAGGCTGTCCACTAGATGTCAGAAAACAAATGACTTCATTAATAGTCCTCAACACAACAATGACTGCAGAAGGAACCTCAATTTTCAGGTCAAGTGAGCTGGATGCCCATAAGAGTTACTGAGAAAATCACATACTAATGGTTCGAAGTTTGGTTAGCTAATCTCATGTCTCTTGAGACTCACACAAGCGGGTGATAAACAGCAAACACTTTTAGAAAAATAGATAAATAAATAGGAATCCTTGAGGGTTAACTTTCTTGGTGGCACAACTGTAAAGACAAACAGGTGTTGGTAACATTTGTATCGAAGTGCTCAGTTCTTAACTTATCATTTTAGGTTACTTTAAAGCTAAAAAAGGGTCAAAATCTAAGATAATATTAACTGAGAAGGAACAAGGTGTTTCAGCAAGTGGTTTGTCTTGAGCTATATACTCACACATTACTAGAGTCTGGTAAATGATTTACCATTTGAATGGGCAACAGAGATCTAACATGCTTCAACCCCCTTTTTTCAGATTAATACAATAAATTGTTGGGGTGTTTATGCTACACCAGCCAAACTGTGCCACATACTGGTATGGGATGCAGCTGTGTGCTTTCTTGTGATTTCAATTGTCAGTATTGAGAAGATTCATAAATGGATAATTGCAAAAACCTAAGTTTAACTTGTCTAGTTTTAGGATTAGGGATTCAATTTCTAACTTACGTGATGCCCTCTCTAGCCCTGCTTTGTGTTTTCAAGGACATCAATTAAAGAACCCTGCCTTCTCAATTCTATGTACCATTTCCCCACTGTGATTTTGACCGCCTATGTACGAAAAACATCACTAAATATGCCTGCCAGAGGTCACATGTATTAATCCACAATCTGGTTGACATTTCCTAGCTCAGCAACTGTAAAGTCTCAACTTGTGTGTTTAGAAAGTAACTTATGAGATTAATGCCCTTACAACCATTACATCACCAGTGCCTGAGTTCAGTCGGGAAAGACCGTTACAGTAGATTACCTGAGTGAGGTTAAAACTATCTAGCTCTGATTGTTACTCTCTCCTAATAACACTTGTTTGCCTAGCAAGGGCAAGAACATGTGTGCCTCACTCAGGTAGAAAATGTCTGTCATATTCCTCTGTGTGACAGTACAGGGTTTCAAAAAAAATCCCCTTTAGTACGATTGAGTGTGAAGGCGGGCAGATAAAATGCATACTCACCAGGTGTTTGTGCTCCCGGGACGGGTGCAGGTACCTGCTCTACCAGCTGTGGTCGAACCTCGGCTGCCTGTTCAGTGTTGGCCTGATGTTCAATCAGCCGCACTGCTGTTAGGGCATCCGGTCCAAATGTGTGTAGATCAACTGATACTAACCTTACTAATAAGTCTGAAAGAAGGGGAAACAGAAAAAAAATATGAAGGACAAGCAGACAAAAATATATTTTATCGGAAGAGGAAACTACTCCGAAGTACTTAATGGTTGAGGCTAGACCCTGCTATTTAAGTTACTTATTCACAAATGGAATGTCCAGTAAGTTCCTGGATTTGGCAGATTAAAAAAAAAAAAAAAAAAAAAAAAAAAAAAAAAAAAAAAATTTTAAAGACATATTTTTTTATTTTTTTTTTTTTTTTTAATATTAATAAA
>CAAKHD010003221.1:68997-83516 GCA_901007705.1 Fistularia tabacaria | reverse complement strand
AGTCCCCCCACCTTTCGGGAAGTTCCCCTGTCCCAATCCCCCTTCTTGCGGTCGCTGCCTCCCCCGTCTGAAATAGGAAACAGTCGTCTGGTTTGACCTTCTCGCTTCTTTTGTTTTTATACATTTCCTTTTTTTTTTTTTTTTTTTTTTTTTTAAATGGGGCTGAATTTGCGGTCCCACGGAGACCCACTGGTGAAGAGAGTGGGGAGGAGGAGAAGATCCAGGAGAGCAGTGGCCACTCCAGTAAACTACCAAACTTCCAAATGAAAGGCTTTTGTTTTTGACTGTTTTTTTTTTTAATTTTGAGAAAACATTTTAGAATTCAATATAAACCTCAAACTTCTTGAAAGCGCTCCTTTTTTTCTTGTTTAGCTTTTAATTCTCATGTCGTGAACCGACATGAGAAAGAAATTCTTTATAATAATGATGATGACGATAATAATAATAATAATAGTAAGTATTATTGTCATTATAATTATAATTATGTTGAATGTATGGATGCTGTTTTCACTTAATTTAAAATAAATGTTCAGTTTGCCAAAAGAGATGATTTGGAAATTAGCAACATTGTTTTTTTTTATAATATTCATAAATAAAAAATACATTTAAATACACTTATAATTTCTTAAATAAAATGTACAAAAACGTGTCTACCTGTCACATTATTTGGGAAGGTTATTTCCGGCTGTTGTTGCTAGGAGACGGTGCCAGCGTTCTTAACAGGAGTAGTTTTTTTTTTTTTTTGCATCTCCTCCTCCTCCTCTTGCCTCCTGCAGCACCAGCGGGTCACGTGACCGGGCGAGGTCGATGACGAGGCGTGCGTGCGTGCGTGCATGGGATGACGTCACCTGGTGAGCTTGGTGGCCGTCTGCTGGCGGGACTCCAGCCTCTCCTGGTCCGACTGGAGCGGCAGGATGTTCTTCTCCTCCAGCTCCCTCTTGGACGGGCGGTTGCTGAGCTTGATGGCCAGCGAGTCCTTTCGCAGCACCTTCATGGCGAGCGTGCCTGAGGGAGGGAGGGTCGAGACACGCTCCTGAGACGTCCACATTCATAAAACTAGCCAAAAAACCAAGAGAAACCTACTTGTAAACAATGTATCATCATCATCTTCCTCCTCCTCCTCCTCGTCTTCTTCTTCCTCGTCCTCCTCGTCGTCGTCGTCGTCTTCCTCCTCCTCCTCGTCCTCGTCCTCGTCCCTGTACATGCCGGGCAGCTCCTCGTAGTCGGCCTCGTTTGGCAGGTTCTCCTTGTCGTCGTCGCACTCGATCATCACCGTGGGAACGGCGTGCATCATGGAGCTGCGGGGGGAAAAAAAGTTCATGGAGGGGTGTGTGTGTGGCGGGGGTGACTCTCACTGAGGCGTGGAAGTGTGTTTAAGGTGTGAAGTAACGGGGGGGGGCGCCACCACCACCACGCTCAAAACAAGGCCAGCGCAGCGGTAAACAATCCGTCCAGCATCGATCAATACATGCCAATACGACTATATCGATCAATGTCTTTCAGTATATACCACTGTCAACATCAATCAA
The DNA here is from genome assembly GCA_901007705.1 of Fistularia tabacaria. NCBI lineage: Eukaryota > Metazoa > Chordata > Actinopteri > Syngnathiformes > Fistulariidae > Fistularia > Fistularia tabacaria. The sequence continues at coordinate 81,987 of CAAKHD010003221.1, read as the reverse complement.
TCTCCCTCAGGGTAGAACAGTGTGCCAATGCTTCGATCTATCAACATGCCAATATCAATCAATAACTTTCAGTATCTACCACTGCTTATATGATCAACATTTCAATATCAATCAATATCTAGGGGGTATAGACTGCTGTCAATATCAATCAATATCCAATGCTTTGATCTGTCAACAAGTCATTGTCAATCAATACATTTCAGTATATACCACTGTCAATATTGATCAGAAGATGCCACTGTCTGTCTCATCAACACGTCAATATCAATCAATATCTTTCCGTGTATACTAATGCTTTGATCTATCACCATGTCAACATCGATCAATACATTTCATTATCTACCGCTGTCAATATTGATCAGTATATACCACTGTCTATATCATCAACATGTCAATATCAATCCATATCCTTCAGTACATACACTGTCAACATCCATCAATGCGCCAATATTGATCAATATCTTCCAGTGTATTCCACTGCCAATATCAAACGATATTCAGTGTGTACCAAAGTCTATATCTGTCACCATGTCTATATCAATCAATACATTTCAGTATCTACCACTGTCAATATGGATCAGTATCTTTTCAATATATGCCTCTCTATATGATCAATATGTCAATATCAATCAATATCTTTCTGTGTATACTTACGCTTCGGTCTATCAACGTGTCAATATCAATCAATACATTTCAGGATGTACCACTGTCTATATGATCAACAAGTCCATATCAATCAATGTCTCTCAGTGTATATCAATGTATGAGTCTGTCAACATGTCAATATCAATCAATATCTCAGTCTATCACACTGCCAATATCAATCAATATCCCACAGTGCATATCTACTCCATATCAATCAGTATCTTTCAAAATCTACCACTGTCTACACGATCAATATGCCAATATCAATCAGTACATTTCAGTGGATACCAATGTATGTATCCATCAACATGCCTAAATCAATCAATATCTTTTGGTACCTCCCACTGTTTATATGATCAACATGTCAATATCAATCAATACATTTCAGTGGATACCAATGTATGTATCCATCAACATGCCTAAATCAATCAATAGCTTTAGGTGCCTCCCACTGTTTATATGATCAACATGTCAATATCAATCAGTGGATACCAATGTATGCATCTATCAACATGCCAGTATCAATCAGTCTAAACCATCGTCGACATCGTCAATATCATCAAGTATCTGTAAATAAATCCATAAATATCGACCAGGATCCATCGATTTCAGCCCGTCACCGCTGATCAATAAATCAGTTTTTGCGTCAGCGGTCGTGAGCACCCACCTCTCGAACCTCTGCATGGTGAGCGCCAGGGTCTTGTTGAGCTCCTCGATGATGCGGCTGGGCGGGTGCAGGGGGACGGCGACGGCCCCGTACGGCGGGGCGTGGCCGGCGGGGGGCGGGCACTTCTGGAAGGCGAGCGGCGACGGCTCCGGGCTCCCCGCCGCCACGGAGATCAGGAGCTTCTTGGGAGGTAGAGGGGGGGACAGCTTGGCCGCCATGCAGGGCAGCTTCACGGGGCCGCCGTCTGCAACGACAACCCACTTCCTGTTGGCACGCGGTAGCAAACGCGTCCCGGTCACGGGTTTCCGAACGGCGAGCGATAAAGCAAGGAAAGCGGGAGAGGGGGGGGGTCTATTGATCGGCGATCACTTTGGAATGAAACCGTCTGACAGGAAGTGGGAAATCAATGAAAAGATCTGGGGGGCAAAAAAAGTGAAATTGGAAATTTGCGACGGATTGGCCACTACAAAAATTGGAATAAATTAACCAATCAACCGATCAAATGATTAGTTATTATTCATTACTGATGTATAATCAATCAATAAAAAAATCTGGAAAAAAACAAATTGAAATTCGCATCAGATCCTGACAACATAAAATGAATCAATCGAATGAATTCACTGATTAATTGCTAATATTTTGGGAATCACGACTGAAATTATTGATAATCAATCAATAATAGAGGCGTGAACGGTATATCTGGGAAAAAATTCACAACGGATCACGACAACGAAAAATGAATCAATCCACCGCTTAATAAATTGAGCATTTGCAAATATTCAAGAAATTGCAACTGAAAATATTGATAATAAATCAATAATAGAAAAATAGATTTAAAAAATCTGGAAAAAATGTGAATTGAAACTCTCCACGGCTAACCATCAACAAAAATGGAATCAATTAATCAATCAGTCAATAAATTGGTAATTCATTAAAATGTTCATGAAACCTGGAACGAATAATAATCAATCGATAATAGAAAAATCAACAAAAAAATCTGGTTAAAAAAAATGAATTGAAATTTGCAACGGTTCACCGAAGACACAAAATGAATCAATTAATCAATAGATGAATTCAAAATGTACAGGAAATTGAAAGTCAAATTATTGATAATCAATCAGTGAAAGACAAATAGATAAAAATATCTGGGAAAAAAATGAATTGAAATTCACAAAGGCTCACAACAACAAAAATGAATTCATCAATCAAATATATAATCCTACAATAAAGTAATTAATCAACCTGAATCAATGAACAATGTACAAGAAATTGCAGCAGAAATCGTGAATAACTAATGAAAACTAATGTTTTTTTCGGTGAGTTAAACAAATACTAAATTGCCGACAAGCTGAAAAAAAAATCTGACGGGCACGTTTAATACGTTACTGTTGGTATTTGGCTCTTTGTGTCTCCGCGACCCGGATCGATTCATGGACCGCCCGCCAAATCTCACGTGGGCGTACCGGAGATGTGGTTTGGTAGCCTGCTGAAGGGTTTGGGCGGCAGCGCGGGAGGTTGCTTGTGTAGCGTTGGAGGTCTGGAAAGCGGAGATTCCGCCGCGTCGCCCGGGTAAACCGAGGGCTTCTTCGTGGGCGGAGCCTGGACGGATTTCTGGGCGTGGTCCTGCGGACACGCCCCCTCTGGCACTTGGAACTCCAGCGGGCCTGCGGAGGGCGCGACGATGAAAACCCCGCGAGGAGGCGGACGACTACGACGACGGAAAGGTGGCGGCGAGGATGCGATGCCACTCACACGTGTGGTGCCCATGACAACCACAGGTCACTTTAGTTCTTTCAATCTAATTATTTCTGCTCATGTTATTTTGTGCTATCTATGCAAAAAATGTGTATGCATATATGTATATGTGTATATTGTGTATATGTGTATAAATATATTTATGTAGGTATGGGTATGTGTGTAAAAATGTATGTATACGTGTGTGTGGAATGTATGGTGACTTATGTGCATATGTGTTTGCACTGTCATATGGTGTGTATCTATCTTTCCTGTTTTTTTTTTTGTTTTTTTTTCCTTTCTCTATTGTTGCTGTTGCAACACCTGAATTTCCCCTATGGGGATCAATAAAGTATTATCTTATCTTATCTTATCTTATCTTACCTGCAGCTGCCGCTGCCGCACCTTCCATCATCTCCGCTCCGTCGCACTCTGTCACCAGAGGGCGCCCGTTATCCACCCCGGACTCCTCCCGCAGCGACGGCGACCCGCCGTCTGCATGACACATAAGTCAAAAGGCAAAAAAAAAAAAAGAAATTTTCTTACATTTTAAAATCGATATAATCTTACATAAAACAAGCCAGAAATCAGTTTAAAATAAAGGTCAGACCGGAAGAACCTTCCGTCTTACAGGAAATGACCTGAATATTAGCTAAGCTACTGGGCTAGGCTATTCGCCTAGCTTGTTAGCAGGGAAACAAAACAAACATGAGAATATTCATGATGGAAGGATCCAGATGTTCTTTAAAAAGGTGCAAAAGACTTAATAAAAAAACTAATAAAAGAAAAAGGAAAAAAACAGGAAGTGATCGCGAAATGGTGAGAAATGACACAAACTGATTCAGGGAATTTAAAAAAACGGGATCGGTCGAAGCTCTGGCACGTTGCCGGACTCACCCTTCTCATACACCTCCTTCAACACGCCCTTCTTGATCAGCTCCTCTCTGCTCTGCCGTGTCGACATCTTCCTCTCCAGCACTGAGGAGGACACACACACACACACACACACACACACACACACACACATACACCCCAAGAGTGTTATCCTGCACGGTATAAATCTTGTGACACGGCTGTTGTTTGCCGGCTAATCCCGATCACGTCGTTCTTGCATTCTTGGAAGAATAATCCCCGACCTATCTGCGTGGAGTTAACCCTGGCGGCGGCAGACAATCTGAAAAGGCCGTCAGTGTCTGTTCAGTTTTCTACCTGTAGAATCAAATGCTATTTTGTTCTCCAGAGGAACCCATGGATGAAGGCGAAGTGAAGCTAGCGGAATTTTAGGGCCACTAGGGGGCGCTGTTGTCGACTCTTGGGTTCTTCCGCAAGTCTTAATGGCTTGATAATCTGAAATAGTGATCTTGTCGGAATAGGAGATACGGATATAGTCCCCAACCCGGTTGGAGGCTTTGCCCCATTGCGTTCTCCATCCGTCCCTTCAGCCGTCACCGGGGGCAACAGCAATGGCGACAACCAGGGGGTACCGTGCTATTTCCCGCGTTTCGAGCCTCACCCGCCGAGGTCTGCTTGAACTTCTCACTCTTCTTCTTCCTCCACTTCCAGGGTTTGAAGAGACGGCCCAGGGTGGCGAACTTGCTCCGCCGCCGGATGGGCGGCGTGTGCGTCCCGGGCACCAGCGAATCAGAGCGCATGGCCGCCAACCGCTCCACTTCCTCCGCTGAGAAACAGAAACGAGTTTGATTATCACCATCTGATCAGATCATTGATTATAGATGGCGGTGGCTCAGTTGGTAGAACGGGCACTGGGTTGACGATTCTATTCCTTTCCTGGCTCACACACACACACACACACACACACACATACACACACACCCACACACAAATGCATCAAGCTAGCAAAATAAAATGCAAGGTTGCCAGGAAACTACATCCACCTTTAAACCCGCACCTGTCCGCATACTGAAGTGTCCACAGGCAAGGCACTGAACACCCCACTTGTCAGTAAGCGCATTGCATGGCAGCTCTGCTGCTGTGTGTAAGCGTGTGTGTGTGTGTGTGTATGTGTGTGTGTGTGTGTGTGTGTGTGTGTGTGTGTGTGTGTGTGTGTGTGTGTGTGTGTGTGTGTGTGTGTGTGTGTGTGTGTGTGTGTGTGTGTGTGAATGTAATCTAGTATCAAGTGCACTTTAAGCCCAAAGGTCTAAAAGCATGGGTTTATCATGTTAGCTTAAATTTAAACTAGGAAAATTGAAAAAAAAACAAACAAAAAAAAAACAAAACAAGATATGACAAGGAAATTAATCTTAAACCTTAAATTTAAAAAATCCGCAGGAAATGTATAGCTGGATTAAAGTAAATTATCAGGTTTGAGACAGAAAACGAGGATTTCAATGGTTTTCTTTCACATCTCCAGGTTTGCTGTGATCCAAAGAGACGTCGGAGCAGGGCTGGGGTCGCCTGAGGTCATTCTGCGTCTGAAACACAGTGTTCCAGTCCAAGACACACACACACACACACACACACACACACACACACACACACACACACACACACACACACACACACACGCTGATACAGCGACAACACGGGCCTCATCCCAACAAGCGCGCCGTTGAGCCGGAATGTCCGCCAACTTAACCTCTGACCCCGACCAGTGACCCCACACCGGATCTCTGCCTACAGACGTCATATCCTTCACATCATCGGATTGGTTGTTTTAAAGTAAATTCACTTTTAACTGCCGTGTCATTCATCGTAATTTCCGGACTATGAGCCGCTACATTTTTCACACTGCGGCTTAAACAATGATGCGGATAATTTATGGATTTTTGGGGGGACCAACGAGCGTCATGCCGCCAAAACATTTAGCCACGTCACATCGGACCTATGACATTACCGTGAAATTCTGATGCTGTTCAAATTCTGACGCTGAAGAAGACCACTCAATAGTTTGTGCGCAGGAGGGAGACCAAGATAGCGATCAGCTGGAGTACGACAAAGCAGGGATAGAGAATGCATGGATGGATGGACTGACCCTTGTGTTATTTATGATTAATCTTTTAGAATCAGACATTTTACAGCCACTGTTCAGAAGAAAAGAATTTCCAGTACGCATTTTTGGATGTTACTGGTATGTATTTCATTAAATAATAATAAAAAAAAAACATTTCTGTGTAAATATCTCATGTTACAACGTAGAGTAGAGTTCACCTGCGGCTGATAGACAAGTGCAGCTTACATATATATATATATATACACACATATATTTATTTAATTATTTTTTGCTGGTGTTTTTTTTTTCTTTCATTGTTTTATCTATTTCTATCCTTGTTTTTTTTTAAAAGATATATTTTGCTATCATTCAACTATCTTTTTTTATTTACATTTATATTCATATTTATTGACACTGCTATAGTTGCACTGCTGTGACACAAGAATTTCCACTATGGGGATCAATAAAGTTCTATCTTATCTTATCTTATCTTATCTTATCTTATCTTATCTTAAGGTGCGCTCAATAGTCCGGAAATTACAGTATTTCCCGATTCTGTCTGCGGTCTGGGAGAAACGCAGGTCATTTCTGGTTCAACATGTTAACCTTCTCTGGAATTCCAAGTTGTTTTTTTGAGGGAAATCTAGAGAAAGCTCTGCACAATCTTCGACCGATTTTCCCCGGAATTTATTTTTGTTTTTCCAGATCATTTCGCTCTGGCAGCTCTTCCTTCTTCTCTGGTCGCGTCAGACTCTGACGGACTCTTAGGGCAGATGTTATAAAACAGACAAACATGCTCAAAAAAAATAGGAGCTAAAATAAACACACTGGCGTAACGTGGACGTCAGCGAGCAGCAACAGCAGCAGCAGTCTCACTGAATTGGGATCTCCGGATCAATCGCACCTTTATCTGCTATTCACCATGAATTTACCGGCTATTTTTTGGCGTGTGGTGGTGGTGGGGTTGAAAACGGATGGGAAAAAGCTCCGAAAAAGATTTGCCGCAGGTTCAAATCGATATAAATATATAAAAATAGACTGTATAATACATAAATAAAACACTTCCTGGTAGTTTCTGTTGGGATGCAGACAGATCAGGTTTTGTGCTCGATCAGTAATCAATAACTCACGGTAAACACCTCTGGGGCCCCCCAGGAGCGAGTCAGGGAGGTTGCGATTCACACTGCAGGGTGACATTCTTTCAGTCTCACACACACACTTGAACACACACACTAACACAAACACGCACTAACACACACACTAAACGTGTCAGGGCCACAGCCTAAGATGTGATGTTGCCTGGAAACCACTAACTGCATTTTGGTTGAATTACCTGTAAACCTCCACGCACACACAAACAAACAAATAAACACACACTCTCACGCACACACAATACAAATAAATGAGATGAAAACACACGAGTGAAAATGGAGAACGTTATATGTGAAAAAAGCGCAAAAATCGAGGTTTCATTGCATCAGTTATTAATGCGACAATTTTGTTGAATTATCGGCAAAAAGGCAGAAAATTTACAAATTAAGGGTGGGCAAAAACAGATATACAAAGATAATAAACAATCTGCGGGCTTGTGTCGGTGTTTACCGGGAATGTACCCCCTAATAACCCCCCCCTTCCCCCCGGCCTGGTTGTGAACTATTCGGACGCACTCAGAAACCGATGAGATTGCGGGGGACGTAAACGCATCACCAACTCGCAGCGGTAAAAAGCCGGCCGCGGGGCGGAGGAGGACCCCCGGAGCGGCTGCTCTCACCGTCTGGAGGCGCGGCTCCTCGGCAGGCGTGCTTGGTCTTCTCCCCGAGCGGGCAGCGGAGCCCGAACGGCGCGTTGTTGTTGTTGTTGTTGCCGGCGGCGGCGGCGGACTGCCGCGGGGGCTTCGCTCCGGACAGGCGGAACGCTTTCCTCCGCTTCCTCGGCTCCCGCTCCGCGGACGGAGGAGGCTCGGTAACGGGTCCCGAGCCGGACCCTGAACGCAACACGTCGCCTCGGCTGCCCGCCATGCTCTGACTGCACCGCCCGGGGGTTCGGAGCCTTTGCCCTCCGGGAGGAGGATTTCACATCCACATCCGGTGTGCACTTTCAAAATAAAAGCTCTACGGAAATGGGCGTCAGCCTCATACTGATGTGTGTGTTCTGACGTTTGACTTTAACCTGATAACTTCATGTCGTTTATTCATCTTGAATTCAAAATAGAAAAAAAGTTCTTGGTTACTCACTAATAACCCCTTCCCTTTTATCCCGCGTCGTCGCTAATGTCAGAAAACAAACAAGATTCCAGGTGTATGCAGCGACTTCTATTTTCGTTTTTAAAGTTCTTTTGCAATATAAACTGAACCCTTGTGTCACCCCGCAAATCACAATTAAACCTAAATGTCATACAAATAATTATAATTTCATCATCTCAGATACTTCGTTCACATTCATGATAAACTTTTCCCTCCTAGTTGAACTTTTCTGCCTTTTATCTTGAAAGCGACGATCCCCTTTAGTTTCCGGTATCTCTTCGCCTGTCCAGCGAAGTCTTGACGAGACTCCGCCCACAGCTCGGATTCCACCAATCGTGGCACGCGGTCGCGTGGCGGAGGCGTGACTGGAGCCAATCAGCTTCGAGCGCCGGGAGATTTAGAACTCGAATGACCGAATGGGGACATCGGACAGCGGGGCGAGAAGACGTGGCGACGGTATTTATTAAAAAATAAATAAAAAAGCTAAATAAAAATCATAGCAACAAAAAGGATCAATGTTTGTCATGTTTCTTCCTGATGTTGAAGGAAAATCTGTAGATTTCCCGAAATTTCCCTGCAATTTATAATCAAAAATAGTTTGTGAAAATGGAGTCGTTTTTTTAATGCTCATATTTGTATTATCAATGTGTATAATTTTTATACTAAGAAAAGTCATCATCATTAATTTTAGAAATTTGTTTCGATACCTCCTAAGGTATAGCAAGAAGATGACATAATTTTTCTGAACTTATTTATTCAATAATTCTCTTAAATTTATTAAATTGTTTTTTTTTTCATTTATTTATATTTATTACTATCATTGCAATTTTTGAAATTTATCTTAAATCAACCTACCTGTTAATTTTTACATCTTCACTTTTTTGCATATAATTTCTAACATTTTAACTTTCGAGATTTCACTCCTCTTGCTGGCTGGAGGCTGCTAAGGATCACCACCTGCAGTTACAGGTGATTGCCAGTAGGGGGAGTCCGTTTGGAAGAAATCTGGTCGAAATGCATGAATCTGGTGAAAAAAAAGGTGTGAGACAGAGTCTCTCATCTCCTAATTACTGACAGCCTACACTGGAGTGTGTGTGTGTGTGTTGTGTGTCTGTGTGCGCGCGCGCACAGAAGCCTTCCTTCTCCTGTCTGGCGGAAGGAAACGATGAGTCACGACGGATCGCGGATTCCAAGTATCACACCACCAGACGCTTTTCAGAATTATCTTTTGAAATGAGTTGAAAAAAAAAACCATTTGAATCACAGAAAGGGGTAAAAATGGAGGGATATATATTTAAAAAGATACCCCCAAAAAAAGAACAATGCACTTCAAATGCATTGGAAGTCTCCTGCCAGAAACTTCCCCCCAAAAATAAGAAGAATCAAACTCATTATCTGCTTCACTGCAGCTAAAAAAAAGAGGAATCAGCTGGAGTTAAAAAGAAATATTCTAAAAATCAGGTTGAAGTTTAGAATATATATAGAGACACATATATAGGACTGAACAAGTCGACAGAAACTACCTGGAAGATAAACTTGAGCAAAAAATGTCCCCCAAAATCATCCAAAGGCTTCCTATGAACAGGGGAGAGGCATCTAAAGATGAGTGGGACAATATTTTAGGATAAAAAAACGACCCCAAAATGAGCCGTCTTCTGAAGGTATTGACGACAACTGGGCGGGAAGTCTGCTGAATATCAGCTTCAAGCTGTCTAGAAATGGGAAAAGGGAATGATGTACAAGTCCAGGAGGAAAATCAGGAGTAAGTCAACCTGCCAGTAAAGCAGGAAATAGAATATTACAATGGCATCACCAGGAAATCGCCAGCAAGACAGCAAGAAATGACTAAATAATATAAAAACGATCAGTATTCTGAACATCAAGATGTAAAAAAGCAGATACTTCCAAAAAATATTTCTTCCTTTTGTTCCATCTCCTGTTTAATTTGTTTTTAAATATTCAGCCTTGCACTTTTCCTATCTCACTGCATCCAACAGCGCACCCCTGAGGCTCGGAGGTCACATAAAAATCCCCCAAAATGTGTGACGTTTTCGTCGTCTCTCGGCTGCGCGATGAAGATTCGTCTTTTCCTTGATAATGGTGTGATTGCTTGATCAAGTTTAATTTATTTTCATGATATTTTGAAAGGGCGGCACAGTGGTTAGCACCTCTGCTTCCCAGCAGAAGGTCCCCGGTTGGATTCCCAAAGGAATGTGTGGAGTCTCTATGTTCTCCCTGTCTCTGCTAGGGTTTCCTCCAGGTTCCTCCTGCCATCCAAAAAAAATGTGAGAGGTTCAATGGAGACCCAAAGTAAAACTTAATCTCTGGTAAAAAAAAAAGATTTTCAGGTCATGTTTGTCTCATCTTAATGTAAAGCTGTCATTTCTTTTAATGAGTGTAAAAGGGGTTTCGCTGGCTGTTTTGCCACCGTGCTGCGAATGACGCCGGCAGCAAAGAGGTTATCCACGTTGCTGTTTTGCGTCAGGATCTCTGATGGCGCTGCTCCCGCCACCGCCGCCTCACTGATTTTGGGTCAAACTGCGGGTCGTCCACTCTGTTCATCTCCCGCTGAGGCTGCTGAATTCCAAACTAACTGCCGTGATATTACACCGATATCACTGTGAACTGTTTGCTTGTGTTACTGAGCTTCCAAACTATTGTTTGCAATGTATTTCCTAAAACTGATTTGGGTGGATTTTACACCATTTACTAACAATTTCCTGCAGATTTTCTGACAATTCGGGCCGACTTTTATGTGAGTTCTCGCTCATTGCAATGACGTTTCTTTAAGGAAGATTTCCCGCCTATCCTTGTCAAAATCTTCTTATCGTAGCAACTTGATTTTCTTCGCTTGAGGACATTTAACCTCTCATCTGAGATGCTTCTTCAGTTCTGGACTGTGAGGACTTCCCCACAGTCTCACTAGAGAAGATGTCACTGATGACAAACTGTCTTTCTAGGACATGTTCATATTTAACAGTACAGAAGCCTGGACATCAAGATTTACTGGAAACCGATGCATACTGGGGCGATCAGACCTCTACAAGAACATCTAAGGACATCACAACAACCGCCGTAGGCAGAAAAAAAAAAAGTCCAACATATTCAGAAAGCCTTCAAATCCTGTGACTATCCTAATTTGGCCTTTGCTGAACCTGAAACCACCAAAGCCAAGAGAGGGACAAACATAAGGACATGGTCATACCGTGAGGGTTTTAATAAACACAGAATACCAGGATACTTCAAATCTCACAATGGTCAGAGGCAAAAGCTGCTGCACCCCAAGGACAAAACACCCAGGCACGAGATGGAAAATGCAGAGTATGCTGTCACCTGAACGGAGGATTACGATGACGTCTGCATTGGAGAGACAAAACTATCTTTATCACAGGAGAGCCAACACTTCAGGGCGGGACTCCGCGGTCCACCGACACCTGAAGGACAAGGGCCACTTCTTTGGAGACAGCGCTGTCCGCATTCTAACCGGAGAAGACAGATGGTTCAAGAGAGGAGTCAAAGAAGCCATCTTTGTCAACACTACATTCGCCTTCGTACAATCTTGGGATCCATCCCGAGACAGATTAGATTACACAGATCGAGGCCTGTCTGCACCCGGAAAGATCCAACGGACCTGGGAGCTACCAACTGAGCCTCAGTCCATGTGATCCAATGGGTTTCTCATTGCCGGGGGTGTTAGAGCGGTCGTCCTTGGAATCGAACATTCCTGGTTCGATTCCCACGCTCCCTCCTAGCCAGTTAAAGTGTTGTTGAGCAAGAGCTCTAACTGCTCTGCTCCTTAGCTGCCTTCTGCTCGTGGTTCATCCGTGATTGGCAAAATGCAGTGGTCAAATTTCTCAGATTTTGTGTTCTATGTATGACTGAATGTGACAATAAAGGTGTTTCTTTCTTTCATTCCGAGAATTTGGGCGCCACCTTTTCAACTTTCAATCCAGATTTGTCCCTAGAAGTTGCACCTTTGTTCGCCACCTAACGACACCCCATTAGCACAGTGACCTAGTTTCTACACAGCAACGCTTCATTTGCATAGCAAGCCATGGTTACCTAGACTGGCCCCAAACCCCTGGTGCTTATAGTCAGAAACCCATGCTTCATTAAAACCGAAGAAGCCTCTCGGATGACAAGTGAAACGTCCTCAAGGGAATAAAATCAAGTCAAGTTTTTACATTTTTCCCCTATAAACCCTCCTACAGCTCCCCCTTGTGTCCCGGAGGGTCATGATTAGCTTGACTTGATATTCAGTTTTTTGTTGTTTTTTACAGCTGATGAAGATTGTTATGTTTCCGTCAGTAACTCTAAGGTGCGGCCATGTTGTTTTACAACCCCGCTTACATAATGACCCCCCCCCCGGACCCGTGACCCCGTTAGTCTCATCACGGTTCCGTCAACCTCCTCTTATCAGGCTATGAGCATTAATCATCCTCCACCCGCGAGGGTGCCGCTGCTAATTCGGGCCCCTGGAAAGACGCTCTCGGAGATTTAGTCTGTAATGTGAACGCCTGGGTCCACCGCCGGGGAGCAGACGCGACTGCCGCCGCCTGACGACGGCTCCTCTTCCTCGACAGCCTCTGCTCATCCACCTGTCACATCCCGGGTGTGAGACTGCAGAGTTGTAGAAGAACAGGCTGGATTATTGAAATAAATAATCCTCCTTTTTTTTTTTTTTTTTTTTTTTTTTTTTTTTTTTCCCCAATTTTTTTTTCGAAATTTTATTTTTTTTTTTTTTACTCCCT
>CAAKHD010003221.1:57739-66215 GCA_901007705.1 Fistularia tabacaria | reverse complement strand
TATTTCAAAAGAGGCGTGGCGATCCCTCTTTTCCCGTTTTCCCCCCCCCCCACATTTTTTAAAAAAACCCGCCGCAGCCGCCTCACCACCGAGTCATAAATAATTGATCAATTATTAGAAAATGATGCGTCTGATGTCGTGCATCGCAGTTTCTGATAGAAAATGAAAATAATGAAGTCCCGTCCCTGCGCTCGAGGCATGTTGATTAGCACGGGACGTGGTCGGAGGCGGCGTTCCCACCAGCCAGCCGTGCCCCCCCTTCGCCCCCGAGCGAGTCGAGGTCTCAATTACCCCCCCCACACACACACACATATATACACACACACACACACACACACACACACACACACACACACACACACACTCGCATCTCCTCTGTCTCAGTCCTCATTCTTGTCTGGCTCTTTGGGAGGATGGACCACGTCCAATCTGGCTGACCTGGATTTGCGCTGCTGAAGAAGAGGAGGGTTTGTTTTACGGGGGTGGGGAAGGAACGAAGGAAGCCCAAAATAAAATGCCTCTCCGAGAGGGCAGTAGTTTGAAAACTACAGTCCGTGATATAATACGATTATGAAACGAGAAGGAGTTTTCAGAGAGTGTAAGAGGCTTAAATTATAAATAGAATAGAGAAGAAATGTTTTCTTTGGCAGTTTTAAGAATTTTCTCTTTCCAAAATTTCCTGGTTTTTGAAAATATTTTTATTGGGCACTAACTTCCAAGGTATCTTGCTACGTTTCATGAAAAGTTCTCGATAACTTTCCGGACCTGCGGCGGTTTCAGCCTCATTTTTATTCACTTAGAGGATTTCCCCCTGAGAGTCTGCAAGAAAATCAAGTGAATTATTTGGAGAATTATTTAAACGAGACCAAAAAAAGGGAAGTATCCAGTGCTGCGGCTGTTTGCAGAAACTAAAATTGTGTATTATTGATGAAGAATCAAATAGTGTTGAGATCAAATAATGTTAACTGCTAAAAATGCTGGCGTAAATAGAAGGCAGGAAAAAAGAAAAAACAGATTTTAAATCTACGAGCTACCATCGGGCTTTGACAATCACCATCTGTGATATTCAAACTTCCCCATTCTCAATTTTATGCTGAAAATCACAGTAGAACAACGCACGTTAAGACCTTTGAAAATAAGTGAACCGGCTCTTAGGAATAAACAAGCGATGAACTTAAAAAAACTCATGAATTTGCGAGAAAAATATTTTTTAAAAAAGACAATTGGCAAACAACGGACATGTGAATAAGTTGCAGAACTGCGCGAAAAATAAGTTAGAGCTTCCCAGCCTTTTGTGCAAAGAACAGGAACAGGAAGTGACGGCGAGTGAGGAATGGAGATAAACACAACTGAGATCTTCCGTCTTCTCCATGCGACCTTTGGGAAAACATTTTTTCTCCTTTCTGTAAATGAAATTATCGCAGATCAGGAGACCCTTTTTCATCCGGATCCATGAGCCTTTTTTTTCTCTCAATCATATTGATGTTTATTTCCGGATTTCCCAGTAAACTGTAACTCATTTTTCAGAGTGATTCCCTGCCAGAGTAAAATCTGTTTTATTGACGAGGCCTAAACCCCGAGGCCACATCCCCGGGCCTGAGATTGGACCATACTCTGTTTTTTTGAAACCATGTTTTCACAAAATAAGACACAATTTACACATTTTTATGGCTCTATTCCTGCTAGTTAACAGGGGATTATGGAGATAATTCAGGAAATCGAAGACTGGAGAATATAGAGGACCCCGAGGGTCAATGACCAGTCGCCACGGTTAAACCGAAGAAACCCACAGCGCCCCCTAGTGTACTGGAGTGGTCAGCACTTGGCCAACCTGATTTTAACACATTTTTTCAGCTTCCCGTTGCAGATGGTCTCACTATTTTCCCTCCAAACTGTGATTTTGCTGCAGTGCATCCTCACACGCCGATCAACTCTTGTTTGCAAAACACACACCCGCACACACACACACACACACACACACACACACACACACACACACACACACACACACCTGCTGGCGACAGCGGTGATACTGGTGACACACATCAAAGGCAGGAGTGGGCTGGATTTATGCAAAACAACAGCAGCTAAACACACAGACGATGTGCACGAAGGGAGTAGGTGTGCAGATGGTTTCGCTGGTGACAGGAAAAATAAAAAACGAGATTATACCCAGGCAATTTCACAGGAAGGAGAAGGATCCAAAAAAAAAAAAGCTACAGTGGGGGGAAGTATTGGCAGTGCCCTCTGAATGTTGGGTGATGCCAGCGTCACACAGCTGCTTTGTTTTCAGCTAATAGCCAGTAGCAACACTGTTAGCAACACACACATACACACACACAAACACACACAAACACACTCCGCATCGTCCTCCTCTCCGTGCCTGATGGAAAAGCCTGACACAAAGCTCCAAGTCACATTGGGAAAGGGGGCTCTGCTTAATCTGCGAGGAGGTGTCGCCGCCGCCACTGCCGTTCCAACAAAATGGAGAGGAAGACAGTCGGGGGGGCCGGCGAGAGGGCAGCTGACAGAGATTATGAGTAGGTGGGTCCGAAGAACCGTGAGTCATAGAGGTCTGAGCGGGATGAAGCAGAGAGTCACAGTCCTGGTCCCGTGGAGATTTACAGAGGGGTTTCCCTCTTAAGACCAAGACGGACAGCAAAATAGACATCACCCATTTTATTTGAGCGGCTGGAGTTTAAGGGGCGCCGGATAAATGCTGGTGGGGTTAAGATTCTTCCAGAGTTGGCATCTGTCTGAGGGGCTGTAGGTTACCATGTGATGGGGATTTGCCTCGTCAGGCGTTTGTATAAGCCACTGAGGGGCTTATTAACAGGAGCAGGCTGCAGAAAGCCACGTTCTTTCCATGTATTACGGCGGCTGGACGGCGGTGGAGGAATCCGCCTCCCCTGCCTTCAGCACCGGGGGGGCCGCGGACAGCTCCGCGCTGCTGATGTGTTATTAAAGCGGAGCCTCTCTGGGGAATGGGGCGGGGGGCAGGGGGCGGGGAGGGGGTGATATCATGGATGCCCCTCACCCCTCCCCGAAATAATTAAAAAAAAACAAAAAAAAAAAGAGGAAATAATGCGCAAATAATGCGTGCTAAAGACGCAGCGGCGCGTCCCGGCTTTGTAGCGGCGCTGCATCGTGACCATGGCAACAAAGGAAACAGTTAAGTTATATATCCGCCGGGCGGCTCTGTGCGGAGGAGACTCGCCTTCCACGCCATTTCTCCCCCACGAATCCACGGCGGGAGCCGCGCACGGAGCCCCCCGTCCCGCACAAGCACCGCACGCGATGTATAAAAAAAGAAAATGGGGGGGGTGATAGTGGGGGGGGGGGACGACAAACCCGCCGTCACGTGTGTGAGTCACGGTGCCGTCACGCAGGGCGCAGCCGGCGGAGCGCCGTGGACACTGACACGCCGGTGTGTGTCCGTGTGTGCGCGCATGTGTGTGTGTGTGCGTGACGCGCGTGCGCGAGCTGTCACCCGCAGTTGGAAGCCTCACCTGTCTCCAGGTGCAGGGAGATCCGCGCCTCGTTGATGTACGGCGTGTCGCTCTTGGACCGGACCCTGCGGATCGGCCTGCGGTCGACCTCCTCCTCCGCCGGGGCCGCCGCCGCCATCTTCGGCCAGCCGGGCAGCGTCCACAGGCGACCGGCGTGACTGCGAGACACTCGGCGCCGCAGCGGCAGCAGCAGCAGCAGCCACTCCAGCACCCGCCCGGGCAGACGGTGCGGGAGGGAGGAGGGGGAAGAGGGGGGAGGAAGAGGAGGAGGAGGAGGGGGGTATTGTCATGCTGATGGGAGGGAGGAAAGAGAGAGAGAGAGAGAGAGAGAGAGAGAGAGAGAGAGAGAGAGAGAGAGAGAGAGAGAGAGAGAGAGAGGAGGATGAAGATTTGTTTCCTCTTCTTGCAGGGGAGCAACCGTCGTCTCTTCCCTCTTTCTAGCGACACGATATTGGTAATAAATCGACTGGGGGCAAATCAATAATCATAAAGTCGTGCTCAGCGGTTTTTCCTGCAGCATTACTGCCGTTTCTTACAACTTTTCCGGCTGATTTCGAGCAAATGTCTAATGCATAAATGACAAACAAACGGACCGAAATCGTGCGAGCTTTTTTTTTTCCAGCCATGTCTTAAGTTACTCTAAGTGACCTGAAATTAAACATGTCCTTGCATTGATGAATAGTGCGAAAAATAACATTGAATTTAAAATGTACTTTTTCTACCCACAGTAAAAGGTCAACATTTATTTGCAGGTATTTCTAAGTACCAAACGGGCTCCTTATGAAAAAGCACAGACACACTCTATTTTAAAGTCATATTTCACAACATCCATGGTAAACTGTTGCCTTCTTTTCTTCTCGTTCCCTGCTGATTCTCAATGCCATTATATAGCAATTTTTCCCCCTTGTCATCACTTCTTCATTTGAGGCCACTTCTGGCCTATTTATGCGTGAATTTTGCGGGTGTTCCCATCCTTGTGTGGTTGTTATCTCATCCTTCGCCCGCAGCGTCACACTCTGACAGCCCCCATGCGGAGCAATGGCGCCCCCTGCTGGCCGCCTGTACAATAACAACGGGTTTATTTACCTCCGGCGGACGCCAAAACAAGCTCCGACTGTCCCGGGTTGGTTCATGACTTCCGACAGCTGACGGTCCAGGATCCGGTTCAGGTATTGAACGTTAGCGGGCACCGCACTCCACTCCGCCGACGCCGTCCACGGTGGTCGCGCCGCCGTCGGCTTGAGCCGCCAGACCGCCGTGAACCCGCGGATCCATCCGCTGGATGTTCGTTACTCTGGGAACCCGCCTGAGCCTGCCGTGGTGCTAGCTTAGCGTGCTAACAGGCTGCACTGTAGCTAGGCCGAGAGGGAGGGCATAGTGTGCTTCATGTCCGCTGCCCAGCAGAAAAATAATTAAAATAAATTATTTCTTCTGCTGTTACGACAACGTTTGAATACTATGATTGTCACGATGGCGGTTTTGTCGTTTAATCCATTAAGTCCCCTGACTTCCCGGAGAGGAAAATTAGCCAGAGATTATTAGCTTAAGTTTTACCCACAACCCTCCACTGTGGCACAAACATTGCACGCAAACAAAAACACAATTTTCAAAAAAAAATTGAAGTCCAGCTCTGCCTTAAATAAATTACAAACCCCGTTCAGTTTAGGGGTTTGGTGTTTTAGACGTCGTCGTGCGTCTAAACGGCGCTAATGAACTTATGGGCCCAGTCCTACTTAGTGTAATACATATGTTAGTCACACCAAATCCACTTGACCAGGAACTGACCAAGCTAAATGGAACGGGGCCCCAGTTTCTGGCAGGAAAATCAGCTGGTGTTTACCATGCAATGACAGGTGGTTATTTTTATACATATAAATAGATATAATATTTCTATCCATCCATCCATCTATCCATCTATCCATCTATCTATCTATCTATCTATACACAATATATATGTCATGGGGATATACTACAGGGGCGATATTGCAATTCCACTTGTGAAGTTCTTAAAATAATGTGAAAAATCTATCCAAGAATTTTCAAATAGGAAAAATATTCTAAATAAAACGTACTGATTCATATATGTTGCGTACTTTCATATGTGTTTCAATTGGGAAAAAGAAAGTACTACAATGATAAATTCAGGAAAATTAATACTTTTTGAGCTTCACTTAAAAAAGCAATATTATATATGTATATATAATATGGATGTTAAAGCAGGGAATGTCTTATTAGTATGCAAGGCACTGCAGTAAAATGAGCAAGAAATTACCTTAAATTGAGCAAAAAAAAACATGTATGTTATCACAGGTGTAAAGTTTTGTTTGGATGCAGAGGAGGTGCTCTTGCCCTTGTCTGTGTAAAATAAAAACATGGTGATTTAAACATGTTGTGTAATTTTGTATGTATCTCAATTTGTTAAGAAAGTAGAGTTTTTACATTTATTTAAGTAACCTGATCTTCCGTCTGCCAGAGTGAGTGAGCAGATAGTGTCCTGAAAAGAAATGGCTCATATGGAATAAGGAAAACACACATACACATGAATAAGTAGGAAATAACATTTAGGTCAGTTCAAAATGATAGTTAATGAACCAAAAATGCGAAAGAAAGAAATTATGTGGTTTTTTTTCTAGAAAATGCACACCAAAAAAATAAATAAATTACCTAAAAAAATTGCAACAAAAGGCTTATAGGTATAAGAAAAATATCAACTTTCACTTTTAAACTTTGCTAAACCACACGTATAGCCATATCAGCTAATATAGAGTGTATTTCAGTCTTGCTAATATAAATCATGGGAATGTAGTTTGTGTTTGTGTTTCTTTTATGGTTCTGTTTCAAGCTGCTCGTCACCTGGTTGTGCTATTCCAGGGGTTGGGAACCTTTTTTGGCTGAGAAAGTCATGAAAGCCATACATTTTAAAATATATTTCTGTGAGAGACATTTAATATTTCTTTAACATTCAATACAACTAAGTGTGTGAATTTTCAAGTAAGACCAACAATATTAAAGTACAATAAGTCTCTTAATTTATTTATTTTTAATTATGTTGTTATACTGGAGTTGACTGATAAAAAATATATAATAAAACACTTCTTACCTTCTTAATGCGACTTCTGGTGCCTAATGGTTTTGCTGATGGATCTGCAGTCTGGTTGGTACGTGGTGAGGTTGAGTGTCATTCATTCATCTGTAAATGGCTTTCCGTTCCTCACTATTGCTAAAGATCCAGCAAAGCTACCTAAATTCCAGTCACCTTGTCGGGTCCATGCACGGAGTTGCTGCTGACTGGCTCTGACTCTGCATAGTAGCTCTTTGGATACTTTCTGCCTGCTGTCCCCCACCGGATATTTCGAAGCAAATTTGGCACGTGGTGTCTCGAGGTGTCGCTATATGTTTGACAGTCTCATCGCTGAAATTTTATCAGTGCATGTTCGAGCCACTGCAATTCCTCTGTCCGTTCCTGTTGAAATGTACGGTACTCGTCATCTTTTTCTCTTTTTCGCCATCCTCATAGTCAGAAGGGTTTGCGCTGCATAAATGAGCCAGCTGACTATTTCGGTAGAAGGAGGGAAGTTTACTTCTTAACCTCACAACAACTCGTGTAAGCAGCCACATTGTCCAATAAAAATAAGAGTTTTGAAGTCGGACCCTCCCGTACCCCGAATTGCAGCTGGGATTGGCTCTAGCCATCCGCAACCCTGAACAGGTGCAATATAAAATTAAAAAAATGGATCTAAGTGGAATTATTTATGACTTTTCATTTTAAGAAATGTCAACGAAGACTCATCTGCGAGCCAGATGCAGTCATCAAAAGAGACGCATCTGGCTCGCGAGCCATAGGTTCCCGACCCCTGTTCTAATCCATTGAACAGTTGTCGCTCTACCCCACAGTCACCCATGATTCTGCGTCAGTTTACCTGTCGAGGCCCGGTAAACTCCCACCTGTGTGCCCACCTGAGGAGGTCGTGGGACAGCCCAGCCATGGCCCGACCCAGTTCAGGTACACGCTCTTTCCCTTTCCTCGTCCTCGGCGAACCCCGCCGGGCCACCCGCTGACCCCGACCCTCTGCGCAGACCTGGCGGCCTTCAGGGAGATTTTCGCCAAAGCCAGGAACGTCGCCATCATCACCGGGGCCGGGGTGAGCGCCGAGAGCGGCGTGCCCACATTCAGGGGAGCAGGCGGCTTCTGGAGAAAATGGCAAGCTCAGGTAAGCACTGTATTTTGAAATGTGCTCATTGTTTCTTTTCTTTGGCGGATGTAATTGTTTTGTTTTTTGCAAAAAGTATTTGAAAGTTGATTGCTGAAAGAAGTGCAAAGGAGCAAAAAAAGGAAATAAATGATCTCCAAATTAACAGAAATTAACCCAAAATTAGGAAGAAACACTGAAATTACTATAAGTATGACCTGATATCATCAACTAATTCCCTGGAAAGATGTCTTTATTCATTTTTGTGAAAGTAAAAATCATTATTTTAATGTTAGACTATTAAGGTGGCTTTCTAAAGTAAGCATTTTAAGGATTGCACAAATTCTCCAAATAGCATGACTCAGTTTAAGAGGTGTTACCATGGAAAAGTATGTTGTCACGGTAACGTGTTACATCCATACGCCCCGTCAGGAACTTGCTACCCCGGAGGCTTTTTCCAGAAACCCGTCCCGCGTCTGGGAGTTTTACCACTACCGCCGCGAGGTCATGCTGACCAAGAGCCCCAACTCGGCCCACGTGGCCATCGCCGAGTACGAGGAGCGTCTGGCCAAACAGGGGAGGAAGGTCACCGTCATCACGCAGAACATTGACGAGCTGCACCGCCGCGCCGGGTCCAAGCACATCCTGGAAATCCACGGCGAGTATCGTCACATTCAGAGCCAGAACGCCAGATCGGACGCGTCGCTTCGGCACAGTCCGTGAACGTAGCAGTCAGTTAGCATTAGTATATGGTAGCGTGAAAATGACCTAGTTTCC
>CAAKHD010003220.1:65987-102175 GCA_901007705.1 Fistularia tabacaria | reverse complement strand
GGACAAGCATAGGGGAGCCGGGACAGAAGGGAGCGGGGGGGGGGGGGGGGGGGGGGTGGGGGGGGGGGGGGGGGGGGGGGGGGGGGGGGGGGGGGGGGGGGGGGGGGGGGAGGAGAGGGGGGGGTGGGGGGGGGGGGGGGGGGGGGGGGGGAATTGGAGCACGTTGCAAAGACCGACAGTCTTTTTGTTTGTTTTTTTTTCCCGGAGGAACAATCGGAAACACGATTTACAAACAACAGGTTCCCTACAGAACATTTGTGACGTAAAATTACGCTGATACTGTCTGTTTGGCAACAAAGGTTAAACAAATAAACCAGATCTTCTGTAGATAAACCTTGATTACATGGTACTGCATTTGTTTTTGATATAAAAGCCAAGGTCCTGCAGTGACATCGGGTGATTGGCGAGACAGGAAGCTTGGTTTTGAAAAATAAAATAAAAAAATAAAAAACCCTATCACATTTTTAATTCCTTTGGAAACAAGACGGTGGCTTTTGATATCCAAACAGAAAGCGAGTGAAGAAACACACAAGCAATTTTGTGATGCAGATGCGAGTTCTTGATCCCAGAGCTCATACTCACCTGGGACCCGCTAACTAGAACTTACCCTAACAATAGAGCGGTCTGTGGCAATCTGTGTAACGGCAGGTGAGATCACAGGAAGTCAAGTCAGGGCCTTTAGGCAGCACGCCCTCAGCCACTTTGGGACGGCTACAGAGCAGGGGTGTGACAATGCATGTACCGGCGCAGCACTGTTTGGCGAATTTTTTTTTAAAAAAATCCCAGAATCCAGTCATTAATTTGAGTGTGGGGGGGTTATATCTAGTGGAAAAAACAATGGCTCTTAGATTCACTAGTGTGCAAATTTGCTATCTGACCATAGGGGTTTGCAGAACAAGCAATGATTTATCAAACCGCGAGCCCAGCATCTTCCATCCGACCTCGGTTGAGAGTGTTGTTCCACCCCTGCGACCCAAGACGGAGCTCATTCTGAGCTCGCATCGACCGCCTTCAACGCTGGAGCGAAACGTTCGCCCTGTCAGGACGGATCCCGGCGATACAGTGGTCTCAAAACCGTAAGATTTCCCCTTTTGCGTATTATTTTAGCAAAACGAATGGATTCCCGTCCATCCCTCAAGGCTCTGGATCTTCATGGACTGAAATCTAGACGATAGCGATCAATCCGAAATAAGCGTTCATTATCAAGTTTTCCCCTTTAAGATGAAGCTCAAATGCGATTCATCACGCATCAAAAAAGAAAAAACAAATAATCACAACGTTGACTCACGTCCACGATGAGAAAGTCCAGCCAACACCAGTAGTTGGTGAAGTATTTCTTGAAGCCGTAGGCAATCCACTTCAGGAACATCTCCAGCACAAAGATGTAAGAGAAGACCTTGTCGGCATACTCCAGCACCACCTTTATGACTTTCCTCTTCTCGATGTAGATGTCCTCAAATGCCTGCAAGGACGGCGATGTGAGGATTTTTTGTTGATTAAATAGTAAATAGAAAATAAACGTTTTATGAGATGGATAGAATAAGATGTTCCTATAATCAACCCACAGCGGCGAAATGTCAATTCACACACAGCAGAAAGTGGATAGTGCGGTAGAGGTAGTTAATAATGTGCAATCGCTAAGATGAATGAATATCAGAAAAAAATATAAAATATAGAAAATAAAAGTAAAAATGACAAGAAATCAAAATAAAGACAATACTAATATAAATCAGTTAAAACGTGCAAAAATGTCAACTAGCAGCACAGAAAAGACAAACAAGACGCCACATGGGCTTGAATTTAGATGACTTCTTATATATAAGTGTTATTCCAGTTAAATGTCTCTTTGTCTTTTCTGGTTTAAAGTGGAATGAATTCAATTGTATTGACTGATCACAGATTCTAATTTGCATTGAGCGGCAGGGAAATATCAACATATCACGTACCAGAGCGCCGCTGCTGAGCAGGATCATGAAGATGATGAAGGTCTCGAACCAGCTGTGCTCCACGATCTGGTAGCAGGTCTTCCTCAGTCTCCACCAGAACTGGCCCAGACCCTGGGTGGGGTCCACGTCGCAGCAGTGACAGTGCCTCATGCACACTGCAGGGAAGCCAGAGGAAAGAACCAGCACACAGTGTCACAAACTAAACCTCGAAAACGCAACTTTTCTCCGGTACATCTGTCAGACTGAAGCTGTACGCACATTCCGGGAAACACTCCTCCGGCTCCATGCAGTCTCCGACCAGCTCCGATAAGTTGTCCATCTCCTTTCCGGGCTTCCTCAGGTCCACCGTGCTGCCCTCCGACAGGCTGACCTTCTCCTGAGGAACACCATTGTCACCGAATAGAAATCCATTATGGGCCGGCTCATTAATTCTCAGGATTATCATCAATACGGGGCTATTATCTCTTTACATAACAGACTTCTCGGTGTAACTAGATGAGCAATATGCTTAAAAGTTCTAGCTGGCCGCTATCAGCCTGCACGGCCTCATCCCATTAAGGCTCGCTCACCTCCACGCGCCGGAGTTCAATCTCCTCTGATCCTCAATGCAGTTTTGATTGGATTTTTTTTTTTCCACCAACATATTTAGCATGATTCGCGGGACAGAGGCGACGCTTCCATCCTATAAAATGTTCTGAAGTCTAATCCAGCATTCAAGAGCATCCGCGGCACCTGGAGAACGGATTACCAGCATCGCCGTGTGCTTTTCCCGCTCAAATGGGCAGACAGGAGAGAGCGTTCACTGTCCAGCCGATCGTAAATACCATATTATAACAGCATTGGATTGGTGTGAATTCATACATTCTGATCAATAGTTGTGATGGATCGGAATTTCAATGTGGAGGGACATTAAAAAAATAGAAGAGCTTTCAATATAAATAGTATGTTTTTAGAATTCATAACTTTACCATTTAAATAAAAAAGGTTTGAAATAGAAAAAGAAAATGGAATATGAACTTTGGTATCAACTATCAAACTCCCCCATTTTTAAAAATTCAATTGCAATAGTTGTGCTTTCAAATCCAGGTGTTTATTCTGTTCTTCATTTCTTTCCTACTTTATATCATATCTTATATCTAAATCCACTCCATTCAATTCAATGGTAATTACATAATACCCCTATATTGGGCTTTTACACCTGCAAAATACACTTGGAAGAACAACTGCTGACATTACCAATGCCATGGTGACACTGAAACAGCTAAACCGAAATCAGGTGTTGCTGGGTTATAATTCCTGCACGGAGAAGAGCGAGTTTGTATGTTCTCCCCGTGTCTGCGTGAGTTTCCTCCGGGTTCTCCGGTTTCCACCAACAGTCCAAAAATATGCAGGAGCCTCATTGGAGAGCCTAAATTGTGCAGAATTGGATGGTGAATGGTTGCATGTCTCTATATGTGGCCCTGTGATTGGCCGGTCCAGGGCGAACCCCGCCTCTCGCCCAATGACAGCTGGAAGCGTCTCCAGAACCCCCCCGACCCTGAGCCCGAGGCAAGAAGTACAGATAATGCATGGATGAATGCTACAAACAGTGACGATGAACCGACTCAACCGAGATTTTGTGACAGTTTCCACTTCCTTCAATCGCAAGTTTCCCATCCCTTAATATGGAACACAGTTCTAGCCAACAAGTAATCAGATTACCAGAATGAGAGTCTGACTGATAACTCTTTCAATCAATTTCATCAGAGGCACTTTATTCCCAACAGGCATCCAGCATGATGCTAACGCTATCTAGATGACAGTTTGAGATATCTTTTAAAATCTTCCTCCATCAACATAAACATAGTCTGATTTAATGATGGTTTCCTCGGAAAAAAATCTGCTTTCTGAAAAAGAAATGAGATATCGAGATATGACGTGAAGCTTCAAATCTGAAATCTACAAAGCGGATACCAGCTTTTCTCTCCTTGCAGGTGGAGGCACGTCCATGTACTCTTGGCAGATGCAGGTGTACAAAGTAAGCAATGGTGTCAAGGCCTCATGAAGGGCTAAGGCAAAGATTTTGAAGTGGGCAAACCCAAGATGAGAGATAGGCAGGGCGTGACTAAGCCTGTCATAGAAATAAATTTGGGATAATAGTTTGTCCAATGGTTTTATCCACCACTATTCATTCATGGTCAATGGTACACAACCTGCCCGCTGGATCAGGTGGACTATAAGAGAAGAAGGGCAATAAAGAGGGTACATCCTGGACCAGTCGCTGGTGGGTCACAAGGTACTGGTTAATACGACTCGTGTTAGCATGCAAACTCCACACTGAGAGGACCCAGCCAGCCAGAAGCAAGAGCGCAAACAGCTTCACGCGGCCGTGTCCCGGAAATGATCACCATCAAATATATAAATGCCATCTTAAGACAACCTTATGTCATTAGCATGGCAACTTTGATTCAAAGTGTGTCTCAATACATCACATACATTTTCACTCAAGTCTTGGAAAGAAAATTGGGGTTTCAACATTTACTGAAAGTTTGCAGGAATTAATTAATAAAAAAAAAAAAACATAAACAAGAGGTAGAATCCCACTTCTGAGTTACCTCGGTTTCCCAGTAACAAACTTTTTTAACAAATTTTTTGTGTTATGTATTTGATGTATGTTTTTTACATATCCAATATATCTTCACTCAAGTCTTGGAAAACAATGGGGGGGGTTTCAAGATTTACTGAAAATTTGCAAGAATTAATTATTTTAAAAAAACAACAACAAGAGGTAGAATCACACTCCTGACATTCCTCGGTTTCCTACGACCCCCCCCCCCTTTTTAACAAATTTGCTGTGATATGAAAAAAAAAACTGTTGTGATATGCATTTGACGCATATTTTTACATGTCCAAGCAGGTTTTGCGCAATATTGTGATAATGAGAAAAGGACGGCAGTACTCACTTTGTTGTCTTCATCCTCCGATGACTCAGAAATCTCCTCCTCCTCCAGGAACTCCACGTCCGACTCTCCGGGCGCAATGGGAACGATGATGGTGAGGTTGGGGTTGGTCATGTAGGTGTCCTCCTCCGGTATGATGTACTTGTCTCCATAGCAACCAAAAATCCCGCCGTTGCTTTCCAAATGATTCCCGACCAGCTTGATGTCCTGACAGGCCTCTTGAGCCTTTTTCTGCCGCCGCCTCACGGTGCGGTTGAAGAGCTCGGCGATGATCGCGGTGAGCCACGAAACGCCGGCCTGGATGCGGGCGATGGCGATCTGGATGTTATTCAGATCGCCGTCTTCGTCGGGAGCAGAGAGGTTATCTGAGCTGAAAGAGCTGAGCAGCAGGGCCAAGAAGAGATTCAACACCTGTGGACAGGCAAAGAATTGCATTTGGTTTGAGAAGACTCTCCTAACGCGGCAATCGTTTTATTAGCCTTTAGCATCTTTGTTTTTACGTGGCTGGTGGTTTATGTCAACATCTGTCTGTGAAATGCAGGACGTCGTATGCAAACACACTCTGATACATAATGGCTTCTGATGCTCTCAGCTGCCCCGAACTCAAGTTTCCAAGTATCTGAGTCAAAGTAATCTATCTATGAGCTTAGAGAGCAGCAGCGGCAGCAGCAAACACTCTGCGCTGTATGTATGTGTGAGGGCTTGCATGTGCCTGCGTGCATATGTGATGTGCACAGTTGGTGCGCAGGGATCATCTTTAGCCACTGAGCCAGTCAGAGATGGGGAGCATGAGCAGTTGATTAGTGATGGAGGCCCTCCGACCTTCTCGTCCCTAAGCACCCTGGATAATCCCTTGGATAAACAGCTTTCCCACGATTCATGTGCGGAGGAGGTTTCTGTCCATTTAACTCCATAAGGAGCACTGTTATGATCTGGCCTTTGCCCTAACAAGGCAATAGAGTCTGTGTCACAGTCCTGCAGGTGTAGACAGATCAGGACTAGCACTTGCCGTGCACTTTTGAACTATTGGTCACTCCAACATACGCACACACACACACAAACACAAATTTGGACAAATTCAGGAAAGCTGTTTATTTACAGGCAGTTTCTTAATAATTCTAGATAATTCCTTTGGGATTTCTAAAAAACATTTCCAGATTATCATGAATTATAAACATATATATATATATATATATATATATATATATATATATATACATATATATGTGTGTGTGTGTGTGTGTATATGTGTATATATAAATATACACACACACACACACATATACACATGCACATATAAATATATATATGCTGATTTTATATATATATATATATATAAATATATATAAGTCATATCACGCAGGTGTTTCCGTGGAGAGTTATTAAACTATTCATGGATCGTGGAGGTCGGGTGATGTCGTAACGCGTCTCTTTTTCAAATCATCGGATCTGTTAAGCACCAAATCTATATCTCCATCCCCGACCTTCACGCGGAAACACCAAGACCTCTGTCCTCGGGAACACGCACACCCGACAAATCCTGCGTGAGGTGAAACTTTTCGAATCCATGTGTCGAGATGGTTTGCATGAACTTAAATATGCAGATTGTAACATGCCCTTGAAAGTCCGTTTTAATTGTTTTTGTTTATAGCTTGTTTTACTTTTTTTTTTTTTAGCAGGAATCCTGAATCAAAATCAAGAGCAAAGATGGACGGTTTGTCATTTGTCCTGTGACGCAAATTTGTTACTAGGCCAAAACATGGGAAACATTTTTCGACATTCATCAAAAAAGGTCTTAAAACATTTAAAGCAGGCAGATACATTGCAGAGCAAGAGATTAAATGCGGGACAAACTACAATTTAATGCCATTTGAGGGAACAGAGAGCATGATGGGAACAGGTGTTTGAACCCATCCAGGGGCTTCATCATAAGCCTTGGTCCATTAAAAAAAAAAAAAACCCACACACACACACACTACGACAGAACTGTTGTAGAGCAAATGATGCTCAGATTGTGTTAGCATAGTGTAATTTGTGCATTGTAGTCATCTGATACTTATAATATATCCACATTATAATGTAATTATCTCCAAAACAATTATAAATCTAATGCACTGATGCATTACAGTTGCATTATATACAACTCTTCAATTAAAATGAACTAAAGGAGATAAAATTTGGCGATTCATGTTTTTATTTTTAGGTTTTTTGTTTCGATTTATTTGGAATAATATGCCAATTGGTGAGCACTTTAAATTTCGTTGTTCTTGTGACAATGACGACAAAGATCTATTCTATTCCATCCGTTTGTGTTTTGGTTGAACATACTAGAAAGTGTGACCCCCTTTTTTCCCCCCTCGATATGATTATCGTTTCAGTTTTATCTTTTCTCATTGGTGTTACACAGCAGGACAAGAAATTATCGTATGCATAGACCAGCCTTTGTTGTAGTTACACATCCACGTGGACCGATGAGCCAGACGTGCGTGTCGTCTCGTGCGGAGATCAATACCTGCTATGTCGGACTGAAAAAAAAACACTGCGGCCTTTGCTGATCCGTTTGCACAGTACTTAGGTCACAATTTCCCTCGTGGGGCTTAGTTCATTAGCGTTGGATAAGACACGCGGGCCGGTTGGTCATGAGGTGGCAGTAAAGCTGCTGCGGCGCGGGGTGTGTCTGTTGTGGCTGGGGTTTGCACGGCACCATGTGCAGATAATACATATATGTGCCTTACGCAGAGGACAACAGATGGTTTATATGTCGTCCAGACATGATCTCTTTTGAAGTCTGCTAATGCTAATCTGCGGGGCAGTTAGCATGAGGCGATGACGCAATCTCTTCCTCTGTGAGTATTACATGCTCAGCGACGAAGGAAAGATGCAAAACCAGATTTATAAGTCGTTCTTTTTTTTTTTTTAAACAATTTATCATCAATCACAGTTGAAGAACGTCCCGTCCTCTTTACATAGAATCTCCAGTCTTCGGTGAAACGTAATCCCCGCTTACTTGTGACATCATTTGGATTTCGCAGCAGTCACAGTTGGTAGCAGTGACATGCAATTAAATTGCTGTGTAGGCGGACTTCCTGTTATTACATTGTGTTAAAGGATAAGGGTGGCGATGCTTGATGCTATGGTTATTGTCTACAAATGTAATTTAAAAATCCTTTAGAAACTTGTAAAAATCAGTTTCTAGGATGGTTGTGCACTGTGAAATTTTAGTAAGTTCAACTAAACTGGAGTTGGAGTATTTACTGAAGCAAAGCAATTCATTTAGCGCCAGAAAAAAGCAAATAAAAGTCAGCGAGACAGCATCTAACAAAACTACTCATTATGCTGGAGACACACCCTGGTCTTTCATTTGTGTTGGCACGGCAACAGCCCATATTATGTCAAGTAGCTACGACACGGTTGCACATAGACTGTGCAGTCTGAGTCCTACTCCTCAGTATCCCATGGGCGTTGGTGGTATAGTGGTTAGCATAGCTGCCTTCCAAGCAGTTGACCCGGGTTCGATTCCCGGCCAACGCATTCTATTTTTTGTTTCGTTCTGTTCTAGCAGCTGGGGCTTAAAGATTACGGAATCCACCACCGAAAGGTCGGCGGTTCAATCCCGTAGGAAGTGAAATATCAGTGGTATCCTCCGGCCGTTTCCACAGGCCACGTGATCTGTTTATTCAGGAAATGCTGATTCATCCGGCGACCACCGATGTACTCACCACCAAGTTGCCGATGACCATGACCAGCATAAACACCAGGATGCAGAGGGGCTGCCCAGCCACTTCCATACAATCCCACATGGTTTCGATCCACTCGCCACAGAGCACCCTGAACACGATCAGGAAGGAATGAAAGAAGTCCTTCATGTGCCAGCGAGGCAGCTGACAGTCTTTGGAGATCTTACACACGCAGTCCTGGTAGTTCTTCCCAAATAGCTGCATGCCCACGACGGCGAAGATGAAGACGATGATGGCCAACACCAGCGTCAGGTTTCCCAGGGCGCCCACTGAATTTCCGATGATCTTGATGAGAGTGTTGAGAGTCGGCCAGGACTTTGCCAACTTGAAGACGCGTAACTGATCAAGCGTAGATTGCACGAATAAAATGTTTATATCTTTACCAGGAAACACGACAGTTGTCCACATGAATACACACTCAATGCTTCTAGGCTTATTTGATAAACATGCTACACCTGTAAAATGGGGAAAACAAACAATGGCAAATAAGCAAAAGCCTCTGTTACCAGTCTGAAAGAGCGGAGGACCGACAGCCCCTCGACATTGGAGAGACCCAATTCCATCAGACTGAGGCAAACGATGACCCCGTCAAAGATGTTCCAGCCCTGTTGGAAGTAGTAGTACGGGTCCATAGCAATCAGCTTCAGTACCATCTCAGCGGTAAAGATCCCGGTGAAAACCTGGAGAGACACCGAAGGGACGGAAAACACCCGGAAGAAAAAATAGCAACTAAATTATACCAATAGACTGAAATGTAATTTACTGAATTTTTATGATTCATGATTTAAAATCTATGGCTGTTTTGAAAAATTAAGATTGTCTTAAAGTCATATGTATATATTGTTTGGATCATGGTGTCCAGCAATTGCTACTATAGGGAAAGACACACAACAGGAAAATATTAAAAGTTCTAGATAGTCTGTATCCATCAGCTCACCATGAAGTTTTTCATCATGTGTCAGAGATACAATAAACCACATGATAACTAAATCACTGTTAACTCTTTGAGTTGAGAGCCAAAAAAAAAGCAAAATTATACTTTTATGATCCGAGACTGCAGGAATCGTCTCGAAACAATGCAAAAAATAACAATATTAAAATCTATTTCCAAAGCACAATCTCTGCCAAAGAGTGGGTCCGGTCCGGTTTGACATCCACTCCAACACACCATGTTTATAGAACACACTGTCTGAAAAAGAAACGCATTATCTGAGCGAGAGCCCTTTGTAGCTCTTTAGCTTCTCGTCCGAGAGGCTTTCAATCGTGTCCGCGGGCACTTGACGTAAACATTTCGGAAAAGTGTGTTGTGGAAACGGAAGCCCTGCTATCATCAAAAGCCCTTACCAGATTGCCCACTGAAAGCATCGTGTTGAACTCGTCCGTCATAGGGTAGTGCTCCAGGGCCATGAAGAGGGTGTTCAGCACGATGCATATAGTGATACCCAGATCCAGGAAAGGATCCATCACCATGAACTTGACCCACTCCTTCATTTTCAGCCACCAGGGGCAGCAATCCCATATGAGGTACCTCTTGGCGAACGTGTACCAGCAGGGGTGGCACTTTTGCCTCGACTCCTGCAGCTCTGCAAAGTGACACCAAAGCGGACTGTTAGCTTAGTTTAGTTTTGCGCCATTTACATAATCGGTGTGAGTCAGTGTTTAACCCCCAGCAACAAAGTGAGCTACCGCAGCGGGAAAGGGACGGCTACTGAGCCAGAAGAAGGATCTTTTCCCCAGAAATAAAAAACAAACAAACATTGCACTTATATCAACGGAACATTAATAAATATGACCCTGATGGAGAGTGTTCTGTACAAGATAAGATCTTGATGTTCTAAATGAAAATTGCTAAGAGAGGCTAACCGTCCATGGCGTCGCTGAAGAAGCTGACAGAGCTCAGCCCTCTTTTTCTGGGAACAGCTGGAGGCTCGGTCACCGTCGGGGAAGGCTGGAGGAGAAGCCTGGGACCGCTGTCCTCCACACTGGCCAGTTTCTGGGAGACACAGAGACAACTTTAAGATATTTATACAGAATGCTTGTTTAACATACTGGACAAATGGTAGGGATTTTAAAGGAAGAGTTCACCCAAAAACGACAAGTTACTATCTACTCAAGCCCAGGGCAACAAAAGATAAGCCAAAGTCTCTGTGTCCGTCAAAATCAACAAGGACAACTACGTTAGACCTTATAACCTCACAATGACCACCATGAAAACGTTTGAAAATATCACGATATCACTATAAAAGCCTCTGAAAGGCCTGATATGCGATGCCGAGTCGTTCTTGGTCGCCATTTTTGGTATCCAATGAAATGCATGAGCTTCATCCATTCAAGGCCGTACTGCCACGCCACTCACTGTGTCTTCCTTGATTCTCTCCATGCTGTAAGCATGCATGGAGGACGGGGTGTGCAGGCCCACGGCGGTGACGCCGTTGTGATCGAGTGAAATGTTCAGCCGGCCGTTTACGTTGAGGCTGGGGGTGAGGACCTGAGAGCAGTGGCTCCTCACACTCCCGGTCCTCTTCTTCCAGGGTGTTGCGGTCGAGCTGGTGCGGCTCCGGATGTTGTCCCCGTAATTGCTGTACTCGTCATCCCCAAAGTCGGCCTCTGAGTTGTTTCGCGCCCGAAAAGAGCTGAAGATGCTGATCTGGCTTCCTCTCCTGGTGCTGAGGGGATGAGAGGAGAGCGTGGCCAGCAGTGGGTGGGCCGGCAGGGGGGACACGGGTGGCTACAGAGACAAAGAAGAAATGTTAGCGTCTGGCATTTTTCATAAAAACACCAAAAGCTGTCAAAAAAGCTACGGCGCCTTACAATTGGCTCATCCAGTGGGTCAATATTGTCTTCGGCAGCTTCCTCCCCCGTTTCCTCTGATAAAGTCCTGTGAGATCTTCTCCTTCTACTGCTGTTTCGCCGTATGCTTCCAGTCTTCAGACAGAATGGGGACAACTCTGGGGACAACATCGAGTCCGTCTCCTGCGCTTGTTTCCTTGCCGCCAACTTCACGCAGAAGAAAATTACGTTAAAGGTAGAATCTTATCTCGGAGTGCGCCCGGCTTGATTTTCACGTACTCTTTGTTCTCGTCGCAGGTGCTCCATAGCCATCTGAAACTCCCGCTCTTTCTGCCAGGCCTCAGCGATGGTGGCCTGATTCTGCTCCTCGTAGGCCATGGCTACGACGGCCAGGATGAGGTTGACAAGGTAGAAGGAGCCCAGGAAGATTACCAGCACAAAGAAAATCATGTAGGTCTTCCCCGCTGAGCGCAGAGTCTGGGTGATAGGAAATAATCAGAACATTTTAAGGAAAGGAGAAATTTCCAAAATGAGAAATGTTTAAAAGTTTCCGTGTGAAGGGTAGACGCCAATAAGAAATTAGCATCTACTTTGTGCATGCAGTTTAATGGAAGAAAACTGAGTAGTGTACGATTCTGGAAACCAGCGGATGCTGAGATGCCCGGGGACGTGTGCAAACTTTTTTTCGATAGTCAAGACATCTAATGTTAAAACACACTGTAAGAAGCAAGAAGGTATTTGTAGAGGCAAGAAGGCATATAAAATAAATAAATAAATTAAGCAAATAAACAAAAAAGAAATGCAGAAGTGCAGAAATGGCCTATATGTAGAAAGAAAAAAAAGACTGTTTGCAAAGGTGCAACAAACCTGCCTGCAAATGCTTAATGTTGCATATAATGCTAAAAATAATAATCATAAAAAAAAAACTTTCCAAGGCTGTGCAATTTTATATCATAATTTTTGACAACTTAAAAGACTAATATTATTCAGCAAACCTGTATACAGAAATATTCCAAGCAACTAAGCGGGTGGGGGGGTCAAAATGCTTTCATATCTTTGTGGGCAAGATGACATCTGGTGCATTGAGCTTGTACCATTCAGCGTGCCTGCACGCTGGTGTCATCAGCCTTCTCTCTTTAGTAGGTGTGACAATAATTATAATCCAGCTTATATTCTGAACCATCATTAGCGCATTAAAAATATGAGGATGAAAAAAAAAAAATGCACCTGGTGGAAAAGTTTTTCCCAGTAGTCTTGCGTCATGAGACGGAAGAGGGCCAGAAAAGCCCAGCCGAAGGTATCGAAACTCGTGTAGCCGTAGTTTGGATTTCGCCCGACTTTCAGGCAGTCGAATCCTTCCGGACACTTCCTGCAATGCACACGCATTTTGAAGGTTGAACACAGAGGATTGTAGGGCAGGGCAGATAAACAAAAGCCGCGCACAAATAAATCAGAAGCAGCTGGGGCAGATAGAAGCGCGGTAGCGTGCATGCTGCTTGAACAGGGTTAAAAACATCTCCTTTATCTACGTGCAGCCCCGTGGCCTTTGACTCCGCAGCGGGTGAGTCAGTAAGTAAACACAGTACTATCATCACCATTATTTCAACTGAAGAGGGCACTTGAAATTCATTCCATGCAGGAGCACTAAAATGCACTGGAGCAAAAGGGATTATGGCGAGCCAGATGGATATCAAATTGCGGTTCAAAAATTTTCAGCTCGATGCCCGCATCGTTGATCTTCATTGTCAGCATAGTGGCATTACAGCAAATATTTAAGTCCAGCAGCTGAGAACAAGCTGCACAGCCATGTCAATCTGAGTGCAGAATAATTTCGTAATGGCCGGGAAACAGCTGGGAGGGAGAATGCTGCTGGGGGAACAGCTGTAGATCTTGCCGACCGGCCAGCTGAGCAAGAGTGCTCACTAATATCCAGCAGCTAGGACAGAGGAGGCAGTGAGAGGCCAGCGACATCTTCCTGTCTGGCTCTCCTTTTCCTCGGCCGCACTGCTCAACCTGCCAGGCCGCACATCTGTTCGCGTCTCTTGACCCGTGCGTGACCGAAAAACCTGCACGCATTGTGAGATTTCAAAAGTTTAGCACAGATTTTTTTGAAAGGTTTCTTGTCAGTGACAGTGTCAGGATGTATACCTGTCGTTTCGACAATTATTATTATTACAATAAATAATTTGGATTGTGTTGTGCTGGGATGTGGCCACAAGGGGCGCTAGTGAGCGCCCAGCTCGATTGATCAAAATGTGATTATTTGTTTTTAAAAATCACATGCCAGTTCCACTCGAAAACTCATAGTCTGGAGAAAGTCACAACTGAAATTGAGAAATCCCTCAAAAACAGTGCAGTGAGAGAAAGAATATACATTGCACTATGCATAAATACATCCTTTTACTCAATTTGCATTGCATAATACAGTAAGTAAAAAGAATTTGTTAAAATTTAAAAATATGCATTCAGGACAATATCAGTAAATCATGTGCATTTTCCACTTTGCACCGCCACTCTTACGCTCAGAATATCCGGTTGGATTTAATGTTCTCACCAGAGCAAGCTTAAAGAGCGGCATCTGCGGCAGTATGTAAACATACACCCTAAGATTAATTAAGTTTACTTTGTGTGCCCGTGTCATGACGAGCCTCATGCGATGACGGACTAATCGTATCAAAGCAAGCCAATGCTGTCACTTAAATGACATGAGCGCGAGACCTCTGCTCCAGTAGGTTGCTGCTGTAAAACAAGATTATAAGGACTATAGGCACCATTAAGGTATTTGTAGAACCATCCCATGGACTCAACCTAGAATAAGTACTGGTCACAAAGTATAAAAAAAACCCAAACGTCTTTATATCATAAACAAAACAATCTTTTTTCTACAATGCTGTACAGCGGATAGCATGTTATGTCACACCTAAACATTCAGTACAAAGCATCCGCTCGGTGTTATCCAGTTTGCAGAAAATCGCCTTTCTCCTATCATTACATAATATCGGTTCTTTTCGTAACTTGGAAATGATTTTGAACTCATCACTAGACTGTTGCTGATTTTTTTTCATTGGTGATTTTAATTTCAAGCTGATATTAGCCGTTCTCTTCACAGATTCTAAGGGTATTATCTCACTGGCTTTAAGTGATTCTTGATGATTTCTTAGGTGGTTTGGGGGATTTTTAAAAGCTGAGTATTGTCTGTGTACTCCACTTCTGGTATTTTCTCTACATCTTATTTGTAAAGAACTCTGATGGAAAATTATCTGTGGTATATTTATTGTTATTATTTTTATTATTAATATAAAATATAATAAAATGTAAAATAATAAAACAGCAATAATAAAATAAATAAAATGGATGAACAATGTAGAAATGCAGAAGTGCAGTAATGACCTATATGTAGAAAGAAAAAAGTAAAACAATAAGAATAAAGTGAATAAATTAATTCAATAAACAAAAAAGAAATGCAGAAGTGCAGAAATGACCTATATGTAGACAGAAAAAAAAAACAACTGTTTGTAAAGATGCAACAAACCTGCCTGCGAAAACGTAATGTTGTATATATTCAAAAATAAAAAAAGGTTGTGCAATTTTATATAATAATTTTTGACGACTTAAAAGACTCATGATTCAGTATACCTGAATACAGAAATATTCCAAGTAAATAAGTGAGGGGGAAGCTTTCGAAATGCTTTCAAATCTTTGTCTACCTTTGATCCATCGTCAACAAAAAGAGGTGTCAGAACACGAGCAGAACTTTGTGCAACCTTTTATCTCCGTGTACGTGTGATGTACACGCCGTGTCTCTGACAGCACACCACTTGTTTCCGGCAAAACGACCAGGGAACAGCTGTCAAGAGCCACGAAGTGTTGCCCGTCTGCGGTGGGAGGGGCGGCGAGGCTGGGGCGGCGGCGGGGGGGGGGGTCCCATGCCGCCATGACACTGCTCAAGGGCAAAAGTTGAAAGTGTCTATACAATCAGTCATAATCCTGGATGCACAGTGGCTTTAAGATGGAGGGGGAGATAAGCCTGGACGTTAGAGGATGTGCAATGACAAACATCTGAAGCCTTGGAACAAATCATTTATCGCCACCTTGTTAACCAGCGAGAGTGAAAACATCACATCGCTATGTCTGTGTGTGTCTGTGTGTGTGTTTGCGCGTTCTCGCATGTGTGCCCTCATGTGTCTGTGTGTTTGTGTGCGTGTGTTTGTGTCATCATAACGTATCCAAAGCTTTAATTTGGAAATCTACTCAGGGATTACTTGTTGGAATACACTCAAAAGATTAAGCATCCTCTATGTTTTATGTCCTCCATCCCGACCTGCTTAATATCTTGCCCGTCTCCACAGCCAGCCTCAAAAACTTCCATCTAAAATGTCACAGGAGTTAAAAGCCTGGTTCAATCATTTCTCCAATAAAAACATATGCTTCTTTGTGTTTTTTTTTTTTTTTTTTTACAAAAAAAATATAAATTTTTGAACTACCACAACTACAGCTACTATTTGATTTAACGATAGTGTGAAAAAAAACATTAATTAAATTTTAAAAAAAGAGGAAATAAATACATGAGCACCACATTCTGTGTGGCGACAGATTAAGGTTAAAATCAAAGGAAGACGAACACAAATCCTCATTGTCCTCCTTTTACTCACACAGCCATTAACACAGCCATTAGAGGCCCAATAAAAGATTAAAACTCGGATATGCCGCCGAATGTGGACCGCGGCCTTCAGGAGAACGCAAATGGCATCCGCGCAAATGATAAGCAACTAATCTAAAAAAAAAAATTTAAAAAAAGCCCAATTGCAGTAACTTGTAGGTAAACTCTGGAACAGCTGCTGGCACCGCTGAGCTTACTGACCTACTGTCGCAAGGACTTAAATAACATCACCCCGCCCCACCACCCTTCCGAATGTCCTCAAATGTATCCTCTGCTTGCTTCGACTTGGACACAACTTACTGAGTCAGATTTTACTTCTTGGGAGTGGGGGTGGGTGGGGGGGGGGTCGGGGATTAAGATCCTGTGTTTTTTTGGAGGAGAGGTGACAGAGGGAGATTAAGGACTACAGGCTCGGCTGATCTCTGACGCCAACACAAATGTGTGTTGAAAGCCGCGGCGCATATACTTGCATGTCTTCTATTAACTAATGTCGTCTGTGTTATTTGTCGGCATTATGCGCCGATTGCATGCATGAAAAAGCATTTGGCAGGTTTGCGAACCCCCGGAACGAAGAACATTTTAATGATTTTAAAAGCACAAGTATTCTTCGCGCCTCGGTGACAGGCAGCTGTGAATGCTGGTTTGTGATATTACATCAGGATGTTTATGATGGTCGAAAATAAAAAAAATGGGATGCAGAAAACTTGTCTGCAAAAGCTAAATGGTGCATAGGATTTTAAATTTTCCCACACCCATTACCTGTTATCGACAAGACATTTATTCAGTACTATGATTCATTTCATGTGGAGAAATGACATACAGTTAAAAAAAAATGTTTTTTTTAAGTTGCAACAAACCTGCATGCAAAAGCTTAATGTTGCATATATGAAAAAATTAAAAAGAAAAACATGCTACCATCCATCGTCTTGGACTATTAACAAGAGCACCTAATAGAAGCCATTTGCCGAAGCTGTGCAGGATTTCAGATTCACACAGATGGGTATTTAGTTCGCTATAACCCATGAACTGGGCCTGGCATGGGGAGAGTCATCCTGTTGTGCTTGTTTCAAAAGCATTTGGATTTATAGGATTATTCAGTATGTAGGCTGAGTAGCAATATTTGGATGGTTTCACACTGTGCTTTTTGATTGGGAACACACTCCGTCACTCCTGCGTGATCCCTGCAGCCCCGCGTTCACTCCACTCACGTCGCGTTTGAGACAGGACGTATTACTTTGCGTTTAAGTTGCACGATCAGCTCTTTTCACTTTAAATCTAATAAACCGGTGGCCGTTGGCTGCGAAGACCAAAGACGTCAGCGCCATATTCTGTCTCAATGATCACAGAATATCTATCCGAGGTGATCCGGTCCTCTGCGCTTCACCTAATGATTATGTCAAGCTTTTGAGATGATGAAATCTCCAAAGACCACCCCCAACCCCCTCTCTCCAGCTGGCAACTCCATGTTTTCCTCAGCAAAGGGTGCCAGTGGAGCTGCGGTGATTATCCACGCCGCATGTCGTCTTGCGTACTGTCCTCTCTCACGCTACGTCCCGTCCCCATACATCATATTGTGGATTACAATACCAAGCCGTGAGCACATCATCCCTGGTTTTATATCTTGCTTATTGTTTTAGGAAAATTTTAAAAACACAACAAAAAAAACAAAACAATAGCATCCTAGTCCTGGGTGAATGCTACTGCATCTTGTCAAATATCTGATATGCATTTACTTAAACCCAGCAGATAATGTCTATACTATTATGTAATAGCCTGCAGATGACAAGCAGCATCCTTACTTACCCTGCATCACTTCCATATCCACATATTAAGGCATCCTTTGCTCCTTCAACTTTGTAGAAATTGTCTGCAGAAAAGGAAAGCAAACAGAAGAAAGGATGTCAATTGTGTCTTTTTTATCAGATGTAAAAATAATTGAACCCAATTAATACGTAATGGCTGAGAAATTATAGTGATATTTGTATTTTTGCAATTAATTACTGTTAATTTGCCAGCTGTATTGCAAACTTATTATTATAAATTCTCTCACTTATTCTTATTCATTTAAAACTTTTCAAAAAAAATTTGATTACTTGAAAATACTGCACCATAACTTTTTTTGGGGACTACGTCAATAGCCTGGTGACCTTTGTCGTACTTGCTATCTGCACGAATAATTTTTTCTACGATTTTTTTTCCAATCCTCTGTACTTGTAAAGAATGGCAGCATCGACAAAACAGCTGACTTTGACAAAAAATGTTAGTAACTGGATTAAATCAAAATATTCACCTAACTTTAAATACTTTAACTTTAAATAACTTTACGTAAGAAAACATACCTTGGCCAAAACTAGCATAACCAGCTGATATAAAAGAATGTGATGGATATATCTGTCAGGTTACGCGCTGTAAGAGTGAAGAACACCTCAACTGACCCTCACTGCTGAGAAAGTCGGCCCTGGAGGTCCAGGTTCTGTTATTGCAGATGAACGATGCATTGGGGCTGTACGTGGAGTTGATGCAGTGCGACAGGCTGCGGACACACTTCTGTCGCAGGAGCCCCATGAAAAGCTGCAGGCCTATGAGGGCGAACACGCTGAGGCAGAAGACGGTCAGGATCATGACGTCCGCCAGCTTTTTCACCGACTGGATCAGAGCGCCGACGATGGTCTTCAAACCTGAGCGGAGGAGGGGGAGGCGACACGTTGACTGGCAGGAAAAAAAAAAAAAAACGCAACTGAACTTTTACTGAAGTGCAGAAAAGCACATCTCACCTGGGATAACGGAGATGGTTTTCAGGGCCCGTAAAACTCGGAAGGTTCTGAGTGCCGAGACGTTTCCAAGATCTACAAATTCTGTTACATATCTAGAAAAAATAAATCAATTAAAAAAAATTATTCAAGATGATTGAGCACCTTATTGAAATGTCCCCATTGTGGGACGATTAAAGGCTCCATCAGTTTTACGCATTTCTTTTTGTGACCAAAAAAAAGTCTCTTTTTTTTAATCATAATCAGAAAACAAAGGTTTTGTGTTGTTTATATTTAACACATTTTCTTCCATAAAATAACGACATTTTCTATGCATTTTCCATTTTATTCATGTTGTGGAATGTATAGAACTAGGATGAATCTGCATAGCATGTAAAAAAGTAAATAATGGCCAATGAAACCCCCCAAATTTGATCTAATCTAATTCAAAAAACACTAAGAGAAAAGTGTTTATCTCACCGAGTTGAAGCTTTTTAGAAATGTTACTTGTAACTCACAAACAGGAAATTACTGCTGAAATATATTGTATAGAATGCTATTCTATTTAAAACTTGTCAAAACTAGTGCAAACCAGCAAATACAGGGAAAAATACAGGTATTCAAGGATTCAGGGAACTTTTATTGTCATCCCAGCACACCTTACAGTTATGGTACGAAATATATCAATATTTTGTTTATCTGAATTGAAGTGTTTTCAAAAAAGTTACTTCTTCAAAAAGTTCTTCCACAGTCAGAATTGTAGTTGATCCGTGCCAAACCTGGGAGTAAATGACAGTTGTGGGGATTTTGGGTACAGTCGTGCACGCCTCGTGTGAACGGCGCGGTTACTCACGCCATGACGATAACGCTGAAGTCCAGCCAGTTCCACGGGTCTCTCAGGAAGGTGAATGAAACCACGCAGAATCCCCGCGCCAATATCTTGATCGCCGACTCGAACGTGTAAATGGCCGTGAATGTGTACCTGCAGATGCACGGATACCAAACGCAGTGTTAGCGCCGTCATCGACGACAGCAGCGGCAAATCTCACTGGGAAACGATTAAAATAACAAAACAACAAATGATCATTTACACCAATGTAGATAATGGGGAATGACGTCAGTAGCAGAATGTATGACCGTTACAAGTGAAAGACAGCGACTCGAATTTCACTTGAGCAAATATCCCTCCATCTACGGTCCATTAGGTCCACTTACGTGTAAACCAAACACAAAAAGAAGCTGACGTTCAACAGTCAAAACTTAACTCCTATTTTAGAATATTAAAATATCATCATCATAGATCATGCATTTGTTTTTCCATTTTATTTAAGTTCAACGGTGCAGGTTGGCGTTTAAATAGCATTGACGTGATTAAAAGATATTTATCTTGAACTTTCCAGACTGCTCTGATGAAAAACAGGCATGTTTAGCCCAATCTGAGAAGGCCGTCCTACGGGAGCCTGCAGATGTGACAGCAATCGCGGCGGGAACAGCAAGCGACCGCTTCTCATTTTCGTCTGATTCATGTCAGCGATTCATTTCTACCGGCTTCACATAGAAGTTGAGAAAATGCTCAGTTGGGGTTACGGGGCAGATGGAAGACCTGGCGCCAATTTTCTGCAGCCGTCTTTGCAGTTAAACAAAGCCGCGGCCAGCATGCTAAGCTAAGTGACGGCTCCGCTCAAGATGTGAAAAGAAAAGCAGGGTGAGCCAATGACAGCAGCTTGCATAATGCGTGCATTAAAGGTGAAGTGGTGTGCACTGGAGATTCATAATTTTTCAAATAAAAAAAAAAAGATTTAAAAAAATTTTGAGAGGATAGACTGGCTGCATCGCCATCTTCATCCATGTGCTAAGAGAAGCTAAGTTGACTCATTGATTTCCATTTCCAGTACAGACGAAATATTCACTCATCCGCGTTTACGGCGGAACGGCTGGCATATATTTTCAGTCGGCGGTGTGTGAAACATTC
Organism: Fistularia tabacaria; assembly: GCA_901007705.1. NCBI lineage: Eukaryota > Metazoa > Chordata > Actinopteri > Syngnathiformes > Fistulariidae > Fistularia > Fistularia tabacaria. The sequence continues at coordinate 81,381 of CAAKHD010003220.1, read as the reverse complement.
AGAAAATGAAACACGATCCAGCGGATCTCTCTTGACTGAGTGAGTGACAATGAGCAATCTGGCGTCGGTGCAGTGCAGAGTACATGCTGCATGCTAGACATGCTCTTGTCTGATGAACTTTGTCACATCTCCCATATCATGCATGCTAAATATTTGACTGACTTTCATTCCATACCACTTTAAAAAAATATTTTTCTTTTGTTTTTTTCTTTCCCACTTCCTGAATGCACTAAAAAGTAAATATCAAATGCATCACATACTTACCTGGATCTTCAGTTATCACTGATAAAGTAAAAAATCCGCTGTGAGGCACCGCACTGGGATAAACTGTTCAAATTAAATAACCGTGTTGTGTATACACACACACGCACACACACACACACAAACACACATGCACACACGCACTTTAGCATTAGACAAGCACAGAGAGCACTTACTCCAGGTACTTGGTCCATGGCGCCGGATCGGACATGGCCATGAAGAAACAGTTGGTCAATATAGTGAACATTATGAACAGGCTGAACAACGTAGAAGACTTGTTAAGGAAAGCAGGAACATTGATTTTACAATCTCAGAATTGATCAACCAAAACTGATTTCAATATAAACAGACAGAATGTTCCTTGTAATCCTATGGAATATATCCATTAGGATAAACTGCCATTGTGTGTGTGTGTGCGTGTGTGTGTTTGTGTGCCAATGGAATTATAAGTACAGTAAATGCAGATTAGAGAAGATGTAAATAATTCCATTTGTGAAATCAGGGGAGTGATATCATTTTCCCCTCTCTTGTGGATGAGTCAAACAACGGGGTCTATAAATTTGCAATCCTGTATGATTAAATAGTATGGACATTTTAAAAGATCAAAATGGTGAACAGGGAGAGAGAGATAGAGACAGATGTAGAGATTTTTATGGCAAAATTAAGTGTTTTAAGAGCCGCATTGCGGTAACGGTTATTAATGTTACCCAGCAGGAACATTTCCTTTCTGATGTTAAGGATTAATTGTCCGGTAACTTGGCGCGAAACGTCTTTTCTAAAAAAACCGGACCACTGGAATGTCAAATAATAAAATGAGGGGAAACTGCTGAGTATCTTAAAGTGGCATATCTCACAGAATGGGATGCTTTCACAATGATTTCCCTCATTTTGTCTTTCAAATGCTAATAATTTAATCACGTAAATGATCACACAAAAATGATTTGCGTTTTATGAATCTATTAAAGTTCACTTTTTACTGTTGCCAGTGTCTGAATAGTTCTTCTCTTTCAATTCAATATATATAACAATATAAACATTTAATGAAATTGGGACATTTAAACCATAAGCACTTCCCGCATTACAGGCAGATACAAAATGATCGTCGTCTATCATCGAACTTTGGTTTTGTCAGTCACCGAAAAAAAGGATATGAATGGACTAAAATTTTAATGGCGATGGATCTGATGAAGTGGAAAGGACTAAATATGTAAAGCGCGGATGTGGCACTGAATCTGAAGATGGCCTTCCCTTTGTTTAGTACTATAAAGGTCTGCAGAGACAAAAGAGAAAGAAAAAAAACATTTGTGAGCAATAACAGAAATACAGATTGAATTTGCATAAATTATTCTAAAATGACGCAGCTCTCAGCTGAGTTCCATCCGTCGCTCCTCCACGTGCACGCTCGCCTTCAAGACAGCCGCGCCCAAAAGAGCGAGGCCGGCCGAGTTCACGTGGGCAACTGCAAAGCGGGCTCAACCTCTCCCCAACAGATGTGCCATTTATTTCAATATTTTTTTTCGTCTTTCGCTAATCCTCCCATCCAGCCGCGCATCACATGCCAAAACAAAGAGACCCTGAGAATGGCTGCCGCGTCCGTTTTCATCTCTCCATAAGCGGCCCATTAATGGGCTGAAGCCTGATCTACCGACACCGCAAATCAAAACTTGCTAATCCCATTTCTGCAACGGCGGGAGATCAGCGCAGAGGCCTCCTGCACGGTGAGCTGGGAGGAAAAGCTTCCTCGGAGGTGCAGGGTTACCGTCGTATCGCGTTTGCGACGTTTCTTGATCATAAGTTAATATGCAGCCATTTTGCGGTGCCTGTAGAGTGAACGCCAGCAGTGCTTAATCTGCTCAAATGCTGTCACTTCCCATCTTTCCATCAAGTACATTAAATATCCGCTGGTACATACACTGTGAGGGAATATGAGTAGTAAAGTGAAAACACTGTCCTTTAACTTTGGGGTCTGAATTTCTACACAAACAATTGCAAAGGGACAAATAGGCGCAGGAAATAAAGACTTTTCCCTCATATTACTGTCCCAAAGAGTGTAGATATACATTTGCATTATTGATTTTTAACATGACACACAGAAATACTCCTGACTAATCGTGGGTTACATGAAAAATACATCCGAAACAAAGGCAAACATTTCACGATGCTGAACTTCAGGAGCACCGACATCATAAATGCATGGTGAGTCGCGCCAACGAATCAGACACCGAACCAAGTCTCACCCTCTGGTTCCTGAAGTAAAACGGATCGATGTCCTCCAGCGGCACCCCGATGAGCTCAGGTGGGATGTCGCCGAAGATGCGCGGCAGCTGCTTGCCTGCCTCCAGGTCGAGCCTGGGTTTGGACGGCTCGGCCTTCCTCTCGTGGCAATCCTTGGCACTCTTGGCCTGCTCCTGCGCAATCCGCTGCTCCAGGGCAGCCAAGGATTCACGAGTGAACTGCCGCAAGCCATCAGGACCCGTTGGTAGCAGCATGGCTGCCATCTTTTCATCCTGATTCTCCTGTACTCGAATTTACGTACAGCTGTAAGTGAGGATAGAAGAGGGTGAGAAGCTTTCAAGTGATGCACAGAAATGTCAGTCCGTCCTTCCACTGCTCAAACAAAAAAATAAGGAAAACTGTTGAAGGTGAACTCAAATTAATCAGATAGTAATACACATAAATGTGTCTTTTTGCTCATTTTAATGCCAATTTAATGCTCTCATGTGATTTTTTTCCGCCAGTTGTTCCTCCAACAACAAAAACGAAAGCTAAAGGCAAAGGTAGCTAGTCCGGCTCGTGAACAAAGTAGAACATCTAGGGACCGAAGACCCGGATGTTGTCCTCAACAATAGTTGAAGTTTAAGTAGGTGAGTGAACACTGGCAAATTCCGCTCTTTGACGTCTTACTTCTAGAAAGAAAGGATGCAACACAACATGCCTCAGCAAAAGGCTGTTAATCCCAGCACTCCGAAGCGATATTACAGGGGAAACCAATTATATATAACGTGGTCATCCAAGAGCAGAAAAATCAGGGGAAATGCAGAAAAGAAGTGCTCCTGTTCATATGATGATATTTGTTTGAATCAACTTTACAGATCAAACCATATTTGACTCATGTTCTCCATTTGTGTAATAATCCATTGTCTTCTGTGCAATGACCTTTTCCTGTGCAATAACCCTGATTTATACACACAAATACTACACGTAATCATATACATGTACTTGTGAATACGAATGTACATATGCGACATATACTTTTACAAACCTTTAACCTCATTTTTATTTATTCATTTTGACCTTTACCGTTTTTATTGTCTTTCTATTATTCGTTATTCTATTTATTTGTTTTTATTTAGAGTTCTATTTTGATTCTTCTCCACCTGATTCTGCGAGCAGGAGCTGCTTTCAACAAAAAGCAATTTCCCCCTCAGGGATCAAAAAAGTATTCTGATTCTGATTCTGATTCTGATTTCGATGTCTTTCCCGTATTGTTCCAAACTGGAAGGTCAAATCACCGTCGTGTTTTTTTTTTTTTTCGCTACTAGACGACAAACACGAAGTGTCCATGTTTCTTTCGCCGCAGCATGTTGCAGATCAATGGGCTTCAATAAACCCCGACACCACTCCAGTTACGGCCTCCGGGACAGATATCTGCTCGGCGAAGGAGCGACGGCTGTCAGAACGGGATGCGAACCATTGCTGTTGAAGAGAAACCTGTTGGTTCAGTCCTGCATTCGTCACAAGCCGTTGACTGTAACCGTAATGAAGGGGATTTAATGGGAAATGTGTGTCAAAACCACCCTTTGTTCCTACAATGTACTGTAAGTCATTGAGCGAGAGCCCATCAATTCGAGTTGGTGTTGTTCGCATCAATAGTCGACAAGCCCGGCCCAACGTCCATGCTGTTCCACACGAGCCCCAAAAATATGATCAGAAAAGTTGGAAATTGGACAGGGCTATGTTTAGCGCCTTCACGCAGTCCTACCAGCCTGTGCGCGCTGCAAGCTCAAGATATCCCCTCTTGGAAAAGTTCACATGTTCAAAGCTGCCGTCCTGCTGTGCAGGCAGCCACTGCTGTTCTCTGGTCTTAACAGCTCAGACGGCAGCGTGTGATCGGAGTCTGCGGACATTGTTTCACACGATCCGTGAACTTCAGGAAAAGCTTGCCAGAGAAACGTGTTGAAGCCATATTTGCGAACATTATGAAGCCACGAACTTTACCGTCCACAAATTGCACAATTATTCGTGGCACGCGAACTTGCGTTCCGATGACAGAGCGACAGCGTCGGTCGTTTTACGTGAAAATCGGCTTGAAAGAAGATGGATTTGCCCACAAAACCTCTCGGTGAGACGCCATTATTATTCAAATTGAAATCAAAGTATCGGTTGGAGTGCAACTGATCAACAGGATAGAAGAAAGAAAAAGTTCTTGTTTCCCAGGCTTTTCGCCAATGGCAGGCAGAATGTTTTCTGTAAAACTTACTTTAGGTGTTTAAGTGTGTTATTTAAACCCCACCTGCAATTAGAACAGATTTTTGTTTTGCTTAAAACGAATTAAAGTACAGTTTAAGCCTGATCCTCGCCGAAACAAGAAAACAAAACACAGTGTTAAGTCATAAAACAGCAGCTAACATCCCCCTGGAGTTTGTCATCATATTCATGGCCTTATTATAGTTGAAACGGTCACCTGGTTTCCTCGATATTGTCTGACACACACGCTGCGTGTCTGTATGATGGAGGCGTAAAACCCCGGTAAGCCCCTGCCAGAGACTCTGCGCAACTGGAAGTTTTCATCTCTGATTTGCGGCCCATTCGATTTACGGGAAACAAATTACCCAAATGACCATCGTCTCTCGTGGTCCAACGCATAATTTCTCCGGGCACCTGAGACGACGGGAGGGGTTGCACGGTAATAACATGGCGTGTAGTAATAAGGGAGCTTTTTCGGACACATCCACGAAGTATATTCTCGCCGCTGACCACCGGCTCCCTGTTATCCAACCGCCGCTGTCAAACTAGGGCAGCCATAGTTTAGTGTCAGAAGGATTAAGTCCACGGTCTCTAACTCTGACCAGAGGTTTTCACCAGCGATTGCTTTTTGTCTCCTCTGAACTTGGAGAAAACCAGACGGCTCCCGGGACGTCATTGCCGGCGACCTTGGATACGTTATTCTGTGGTGTTCATTGTCACACCCGGGGGCAGATAATACGTCCTGCGGCGGAAACAAAGCCGAGTGCATCTTTGAATACTAAATGGTCGGTGGACATCGGGGGGATTAGTCAGTCCTAACAAGGTGACTAATTACAAAATCTACATGTATATTGTTTTCTATTAAAAGTTTCTACAAAAAAACGTCCTCCTTTTTTCACCCCTTTGAATCATGAAGTCAAACCTGTTTCGCCCTGAGGCAGCAAACTCGTAAAAACAACAATAATAATGGTAATGATAATAACATTCATAAAGCACGTCAAGAGTAAATAAGGGCATTTCGAGCACATATTCAATATTGTTTAATTATAATTCAAATTGAATTGCCTAATTATTTCTTCCTTCCCAAATCTGACCGGCTCTAGAGTTGAAGTTATTTCCACTATGTCTCTTATTTGATTATGAAAATGGCTCATTTATTCGAGTTTATCAGCGTACTTTGAAATCCCTGTCATTGTTTAAAATGCGCGTTTTTACAAACGCAAATGAAATTCAAACGGACTTGAAGGTAAAAGACAGCCAAAGAGGTAAATCCCATCAGGGGGGGAAAGGTCACCGTCTAAATATAAACAACGGCCACAAACTTTCCGCATTTTCACCACCGCCTGAGTCTGATACGGTGGCAAAAAAAAACAACTTTACAGAGACTGGATTACGTTTCTATCTTCGCCCTTTCTGACAAAAATGCCATTGCACCCTTTTCGTTTCCATTAAGCTCCTTGAGTTTTCCATGTCCTCCTGTCCTGAAATGCATTGATCCCTTCACACGTCCAGCCAGACGCTAGTTATCTGCTTCCACTTGATCTGCTTATTTGGCCCAGGTTGATCTCAGATCAGCTCGTCTCACACGGCGAATTCTGATTTTTCTATCCCGAATAAATAGGTTAAGGTCCACTTGCAATGTCAGAAAAGCAGATAAACTGGTCCGGGGGCGCTGATATTTTCGGTCGTGACGTAACAATCGTTCACCAAATGCAAGCGGCTAACAGAGGTTTCATCTGACGACACGAGGGCCGCGAAAAGCCACGGCAGGGACATGCTGTCGATTCCAACAGGATAGAAACATGACCAACCTATACATCTAAATTAAATACGCGGGAACAGATATCGTTCCCGTGTATTCAATTTTTTTTTCTTTAATTTGCACGGCAGTGTCAATGCGGGAGGAAGTGGTGATGAAGTATCAGACAGTGAGGAGAGGGGGGAAAAAAAGGTTGAATGAAATTTAATTCCCGTAACAGCCAGATGTGATATGGTCATCATCACTGCGAATAATTATGATAATTAGATTTAAAGTAGAGCAGGGCCATGGACCGGCCATTTAGACACGCAGGCACACACGCACACACACACACACACACACACACACACACACACACACACACACACACACAAGCACACACAGAGACGCTGTTTTTTTTTCCTGCAAAAGCGACAGTTTTTCTCATAATTACTAATCATGTCGTTAATTCTAGCCCCGAAGTCCGAACTCAAAATTCCCATTACATAACGCAAAAAATAAAATAATAATCAAGTTCCCACGATTTCGGTTATCAAGAAATACAAGGGTGACGAGGGACACCGAGTGCCAGCGTGTGTCTTAGTTCTTGCAAGTGCATTCATGTTTTTGAATTAATATAAAGGGACTGCATGTCTGCGTATGAATAGGTGTGCGTAGAAGTGAAGGACAAAGTAAAGCGATATGCTAACAGAGACTATGAGGAAAAAGTTGGTCCACAAATAATTATACTGCAAATAGACTATGGAAAAATTGCTCAATTTACATAAATATACATATGATTTCTTCTTTTTCAGGCATGCAAAGTGATGTTTGCTTTTTTAATTCTGATCCTCTAATGTCAACATTGCGTTATTCATTGTCTCCTGTCTGTTTTCTTCACACGAATCAACTTTCCAGTCAAAAAGAAGCTCATCGACAGGCTCGACAGGCCGAGTAAATAGCCACCGCCGATGTGCTGCTGAGCAGAAGCTGTCCACAGCTTCCTGATGCGTTTGTTTTTCCCCTGCTACAGCCTCTGACGCAGTTGCACGGTCACCAAGCCAAATCTATGAACTCTGGAGTGAGGGTTATCATGCTGTAAAACTCACTTCGTGCACAGAAGGAGTGCTGAGCGCTACGGCAACGCGCTAGGCTAAGCTTGAGTGGTGGTTGATAGAGTAAATGAAATGTAAGACTGTAACAAGTACTTCACTGACTTCCTGCATTTTGCAACTAAAAATAGCGTTAAGCTAGATTATGAGCTTCAATAACACCACTGCATCATGCAGGAACATGCAATAAATAATCTGTGTTGGATGAGAAAAGATCATAATGTCAGTTTTTTGGGAAAAATAAAAATAAATAAATGAATAAAGGAGGGCTGGAACCATATGTTTTACTCTTTTTTTGAGTTAATCTTGTGAAAGAGCTGGATGTTTCCCAAAGGGGTCCGCCAGGTAATTAATTTGCTGGGATTGTGCACAAAACACAAATGGCGCTGAAGAAAGTCAGAACAAATCAAACCGGAATTAGATTTTTTTTTTTTAAACTTCCTGTAAAAATGTCAACAACCAGGAAGTAGACTTTGATTATGTACAACTTTGAAACGTGGATACCATTCTGTCGTCCTGCTCTCCTTCAACAAGATGGCGCATCATGATGTAAAGTCACAATAAAAGCATCTGCAAATTATTCAAAATGATGTAACAATTTTCAGGAAAGAATTCTTTCCCAGGCTGGGGAGGGAGGCCATGACTTACTGCTAAAAACTACCATTAAGTTATCTTAAATGCAAGTAGCTATTGTGCAGAAGCACTGGATGCAAGAGATTTTACACTGGGTGTGAAGTGTGTGTGTGTGTTTGTGTGTGTGTGTGTCTTGGGGGTGTCGTTATCACTTGCCTCCACACCTGCCATCCTCCCTGTTTGAACTATAAGTAAGCCGTGACGACATTCGCTGCGGCGTCTGACCAGGATGGGATGGAAGTCGTGCACCGGGTCAGCTGACCTGACCGAGCCGCGTGGCAACGACCCCCCCGTGAATTTCTTTGCCGAGAGCCGTCCTGAGAAGACCACGTCCATGCAGCAGCAACGACAGATCAGGACTCAATACACTTATTCTGCCCTTAATTCTCTCTGTATGTCACACATATTCAGTAAGGAATTGGCATTAATCATCGTCTATCCAGTGCAAGCTTAAGAAATTGATGAAACCATTATGGTATCATTCCTGACTTTGTGATACCCACAAATATATTACGATGAAACCCGTGATTTACACCCCCTTATTGTTACAATGTTATAGGAGGTGTTTACAAAACCGATTACTTAGATTGACCTTCAATTTTAAGTTTTTTTTTCTTCGTCTTGATAAAGTTGTACATTTTGGCTGCTTTATTTCTAATAATAACGGTTTGTGCTTCTCCGGATTAATGAGGCAGAATCCCTTGGGAGGGTTATTTTGGGATAGTAGGACAGCACAACAAGCATTTAAGTCTTTGTTTACTTGCGGAGAAGAGTGATATTATCTCGGTTTCGGGGCAAAATTTGCTTGCGTGGCAAATGTCCGAGTGCAAATCGAAATAAACGGGCACTCAGGGAACCGTTGAAGCTTTCAATTGAAATTTGATTTTTGTCAGTCTGGCAGCAAAAAACAACACAGATGGAATTTCAGGTTTAATTTAAACAGTAAAGAGAATGGCTTTCATTCTCAATGCCTAACTGCAGGTACAGAAACTCAACCGATGACCTACTTCTTCTGTAAACCCTCTCAATGTTAATGCCGCTGAAATACGTCCTGTACACAAGGTAGAGACCTCCACTGGACACACCTGATTCAGAACGTCCCGTGAGATGTTCTGAAAAGACGGGGACTTGTCGAAGTGGACCGTTTCTTTCCAAATATCCTCCCTGAAAAATCATTATTACATTTTAACAAGTTAAGGAAATGTAAAAATGCCCTCGGAAATTATTTCCAACGTGTGGCATTTATAAGAATTTGTGGCTCATTCCCAGAAATCAAAGCTATTCCTCTTACACGGTTGTTATATCTTCAACATATCAAATTGAGCATCGTGCATCGCTACTTTACACGAGCGCCAAAATACATTTACTTTGTTTGAATCCAAAAATCACATTATTATGTCTTGACCTGCGTCAAGCGTCAGAACCATCCAACTCACCTGAACTTCTCCCTTTTTTTTTTTTTTTTTTGGCAAGTATTTTCCACATGAATGAAAGGAAAAACAACGATAACAAAAAAGAAGGTTTTACTTACATGTGAAACCCCGACATTGACTGATGCATGATTTCCAGAGTTAAAATCTTCGGGATTCAGAGGAAGGAGCTGCGAAACCCTCCGTGCAAAATCCATGACTTCTCCTCAAAGCTTATTCCTCCTCATGATGCTCCAACTCCAGCCAGCAGGAGGGGGAAGTCGGTGGGGGTTCTCTTTTCTTTTCTTTTCTTGTTTTTTTTAATGCCTTTAAATGTGACTTCTAGACAAAGGTCGACGGTTCGGTCGCCTCACGTCGGACATATTGAGACCCGGCACACAAGCTGCCCCTCCTTGGCTCCCATTCGAGTGGCTGGTCCGTCCTCATCCCGCGGGGAAGGGAGGGAGGTCTGTGGCCGCGGAGCGCGCAGGGGGGGACGCGTCAGAGAGGATCCTCAGCAGCTGCGCACCAGCGGCGCAGGAAGTCGCACCTCGGTTTGCCCTTGAGCAAGAGCATGAGGGAGGGGAGGAAGCTGCGGGACCACGGGGGCTGGGGGATTGGTAGGGAGGGGAGGATTACCGCCTCTTTAGATGCTCCGTGTCACAGCCAGATTTGACGGAGAAAAGTGCTGCAAGAGCAGGCAGAATTTTTCAGAGTTTAACAAGGGGCCACTTGAAGGGACAGCTGTATTTATGCATTTGTGAAAAACGGGAACTGACAAACTGACACCTCAAAATGTAGCAGAGAGCATGCATTTTCATTAGTTTGGATGAAATAAACTTGGGAGGATAAATGGTGCTATATTCAAACACCATATAGGAGTAATAGTTGTTGCTTTGGGTTGTTTTTTTTTTGGAAGAGAATGCTTAACAAGGACAGCTGCTGTCAAGAACAAAGAGCACTATTTGGGATAGAAAAGAAAAAAATCTACTGCACTTGAATTAACTTTAAAAGCTAATGGGTCAACTGAGCTGATGTTCAGCAGAGTGGCTTTAGATCAGGCGACCTGCAGAAGAGTTTCTCTGCTGCGACCCCTAGAGGCCAACGGTGGAATGAACACCTTGCTCATTCTGTTGTCGCTCATTACATCCGTTGGAAATGTTCAGTGTTCTTTTATTACTGCTCCAGTTTATGAGAAAAAAAAAAAAGTAGAATAAAAACCCCAAAACATGACTTAGTATCCAAAACATTCATTGTTCTTTACTTTTCTCAAATATACATTATTTAGCTTATTTCCTCCAGATGTTTAGACTCCCAGGTTGATCGTATTTGCCATTTCGCTGCTGCTTTTCCCAGCGGTCGTTTCAATTTTATTTTCACAATCATTTAGTTCTTTACATATTCAACTGCCTCCAAATGTTGATATTTGCGGATTCATTTCTGTCCTGTAATGTGCCTGACACATATATCCACAATAACTGCATATTGTCCAAACACAACTCCATTGTCTGGATTACCTCTAGTACATTTAACAGTGCGGATTGGGCTGAAATTATGTAACCTATTAAAAAAAAAAACAAAAAAAAAAAAACAGCTTTATCGATAGCTGGTAAAATACATGAATACATTAAACCATTAAACAGAATTTGACTTGTTGAACAAAGTATTCTGTTACTTCAGAGGTGGAATTTACCGCACCATAACTATCTGAATCTAAACTGGATTTCACTCTGATTTTTCATTGTTATTATTTCCTTCATAATAGTGTCGTTAAACGCGAGGTCGCACCGTTTGTGTACCCTTTGGTTTCTTTTAGGTTTGGAAATTGAGATAATAAACCACATTACCCACAGGGCTCAGGTGCGTGTTTTCTTTTTTTTTTTTTTTTCCGCTTCTCTTTCCGGATGTAGCATCACATGAATTGACTGTCAACATGCAAGATGGCCACACATCACAGGCAAAATGCTGCTGGGCGGAGAAAAGTACAGGTATATTGTTGCACTTGAAATACCGCCGAGGGTTTTTACTACGGCGGGGGACGGCGATCGCTTTTAAAAAGCGTTTCACGGATGTTTAACGGACGTTGACAGCCATCGTCAAAACACACCGTTGCTGATATGAGTCATGACTCGAGCCGGCTAATTTAGCTTAGCTTACGGTAGTGTTTAGCGTCTTTTTTTTTTTTTTTCTTTTGTTTTTTTGCTAAGATCGGCGTGCAAAACGATACGTGCCCGCTTTGTTTCTCCACCGCGGGCAAACGTCGGCCGCGATTCGGACAAACTGACAATCTCCTCGGCCAACGACGAGCTAAGATGCTGTCCCGGTTCCGTTTACGGTCTTTTTACACTGTTAATGGCAGCTTAGCTCCACTGTCTGCGGGCTCGGTCTAATTGCTGGGACAACACAACGTCGGTTACTTCGATGGCTCTTTAGTGTGCCTTGTCAGTTCGGCATTCGCTGGAATTTAACGCAACATTACAACTTATCGCGTTCGTATTTTGTCGCTCTTGTGAATAATTGTCGAATTTGCTCCCCGCTGCAAGTGCCAAGCAGTTAGGCCACGGTGTCTTCGGTTAACTCTGGTCACCGCCGTGCAGGTGCACGGAAGTCACTTGTTCTTTTGCAGTCTTTCCACACGCACAGAGAAGTGATCGGGCATGTTTCTGTGCTTCAGGTCTCCTACGTGATTAGAGATGAGGTGGAAAAGTACAACCGTAATGGGGTGAACGCTCTCCAGCTGGACCCTGCGCTCAACCGGCTCTTCACGGCAGGAAGGGACTCTATCATCCGGATATGGAGCGTCTACCAGCACAAAGTAGATCGTCTTCCATGAAAAGTCAACATTGCAGGATTTGTCTGTCATTGCGATACCTGTAGATTGAACTTTGTCTCGTCCATCATTGCAGCAGGACCCGTATATTGCCTCGATGGAGCATCACACAGACTGGGTTAATGATATTGTTCTCTGTTGCAATGGAAAGACATGTGAGTGTTATCGGTCGGTATTTCCGTGATCCATATAGCCAAAGTCAAGTTTATCTCCTAACTTCCTTTTTTTTTTTATCTCACTTTTGCCAGTGATATCCGCCTCCTCGGATACGACGGTCAAAGTATGGAATGCACACAAAGGCTTCTGTATGTCAACGTTACGAACACACAAGGACTACGTGAAAGCTTTAGCCTACGCTAAAGACAAGGAGCTGGTGGCGTCTGCGGGTCTTGACCGGCAGATATTTCTTTGGGATGTGAACACATTAACAGCACTCACTGCTTCCAACAACACGGTCACCAGTAAGCAACGCTTTCTTTCCCCGGTCGGTTCTGGGATACGTTCGGATAAGCGTTCGGCGCCGGCTTACTTATGGATTGTTTGCTTTGTCTGCAACAGCTTCGTCACTCAGTGGGAACAAGGACTCCATCTACAGTCTTGCCATGAATCAGATGGGCACTGTTATTGTTTCAGGATCCACAGAAAAGGTTTGGCCATGCATAATTTACACACACACATTGATTACACCAAGGCTATTTGGCCACGTTCAAGTTGTTGTTATTGTCGTCCTTTGTATGGTTCCTTATCCCACTGGCAGTGTTTGAGCAGTTTAGTGGTTCATCTATGACTGCAGTGACTTGCAGGTTTAGCCTACTTTTTCCTTCGATTCATGCGGTCTAGTCTCGAGTGGGGACGGGTTGTGTTTTACGATTCATTCAATAACGTTGTGCGGTGATCTACAGAGGCGCGCAGTCAAAACTGAGCAGATATCCTGTATAAGAAATTATTATTCTGATAAGTCGGTTTTTATGTGCCTTGCAACTTTTTGAATTTACTTGAAAATCACTTTGCAAACAAAACAAAAAGAACCACATAGGAATACAAGCTAATCAACTGGTTTAATACTCTGCCCTTGTTTGTGCTCCATCTCACATCCTAGGCACAAATATAGTTGGTTGAAAAGTGATTTAAAGCTTCAAGTGACATGAAATCTGGGTTGCTGCCACCAGTCAACACCCTCCAGTTTGTTATTGAAAATGTGCCGTCTGCTCGGTTAAAACTTGATGGGGTTTTCGTCAGGAGAGAGTTGGCATGTTTCTTTCCGACGGAACAGAGATGTTCAGGATATATGTGCGATGTCGCCGCAGCAGGTCTAATGGACTCACAAGCAGAGCGGAGATCACCCCGTGCAGCTCGAACGCTCTCCGTGGAACTCTGCCATTTGGAATCAATAAATCCACAATACGGAAAATCCCAAATTAAATCAAGAGGTGTCGTATTTTTGCTGTTGTATTCATCTGTATCCCAAATTAAAAGACTACAATGAGATACCGGGGGACATTTTCAGTCCATGCTTGTACAGTTGCCTGATGACTTGGGAGAAAATATGGTGTCAAGGAAGGTGATCACGTAATTAAACTGTTGCTCATTAATCACGACTCGGTCCAAGTGCACTTTTTATAGGCAAAAACGCTTCACCAACCCTCCGTTCTTTCGTTTTTCCAGGTCCTGAGAGTGTGGGACCCACGAACATGCGCAAAGCTCATGAAGCTGAAAGGTCACACAGACAACGTCAAGTCATTGCTGTTGAACCGAGACGGCACTCAGGTGAGCGGAGACCCCCCGTCGTTCCCGTCTGACGCCGAGACGCTTTCGGGTCTGAACGTGCTTCCTCACTCTTGCCAGTGCCTGTCGGGCAGCTCGGACGGGACCATCCGGCTGTGGTCCCTCGGCCAGCAGAGGTGCATTGCCACCTACAGGGTGCACGACGAAGGGGTTTGGGCCCTGCAGGTCAACGAGGCCTTTACACACGTCTACTCCGGAGGAAGGGACAAAAAGATCTACTGCACTGACCTGCGCAACCCGGACATCCGTGTGCTCATCTGTGAGGAAAAAGCCCCTGTGCTCAAGGTAAGATTGTGTTGTTGTTGTTTTGTTTTTTTTTAAAAAAAACGGCATCGTTTATTAAAAATGAGAGCAGTTCATTGCAGATTTGCAGTTTTTGCTCCAGGGATTTACTTTACATCAACTGTCGCAAACTGACATTTTCTTCGAAAATCAAAGCGTTCAAGGATGGCAAGCCTTCTTGACCTTTGCAGGAAGTTACAAAAAAACCAGCTGCAAAGTACTTCAACATAGCGAGAGTTAAACTCATCAAGTCGAAGGGATACTAATTAAACATGTTATGCAGACGCCGTATTTCGATAGTTGTCGTATTTTTTTCCCATTTTGCCCAGCTCTGTGTGTGTGTGCGTGTGTGTGTGTATGTGTGTGTGTGTGTGTTTGGACGATGTGGAGCTCCTCATTCCTGTGCACATCGCTAACCTTGAAATTCCACCTTTTTCGCCATCTCTGCTCTCTTGCTCAGATGGAACTGGACAGATCTGCTGACCCTCCTCCAGCAATCTGGGTCTCCACCACCAAGTCATCTGTTAACAAATGGGTAGGCATGCGTGACACCTCTGAGATCACCGCTTTACCGCCAATGTCACGACTCCGGAACACAACGTGGGTTTGACTTGCCTGTGTCGCCTCATCTAACACCATTCAGCCATAATCCTGTGGTCATTAGCACATAATTTTGAAACCGGTTCTTGATAATGTGGGTGATGCACGAAGGCTAATTGCATTACATCAATTATGGCCTTTGCCGCAAGGAAGAAAGGGAAAACACTGATTAAAAGCCGGGATGGTCGGCCTGATTCCTTTTTTTTTTTTTTTTTTTTGCATATTTTCGTTAAGTCTCTAAAGGGAATGTACAATTTTTATCATCGGGGGGGAACGC